>ATSW01004764.1:0-13100 GCA_000444245.1 Botryllus schlosseri
TTTCATTGTATCGCATTTTGTGGTGTATTGAACTGATAAAATTGCTAATAAACCAATGATGATGATGATGTACATGGCAAAGATGGATAATAAAAGTTGGTGATTCAACTGAAGTTGGCGTATGCTTTATCCCTCCTAAAGGGCACGGCTATTTACAGAAAACTATCATTTGAGGGAATACAAAAGTATGTGAATTCCGACACGTTATGAGTATCACAGTTCCGATCCCTTCGTTTTCACTCCGAGTGAACGAACAGGCCTTGGAGATCCGGCGGGATGTTTGCTTTGAATGAAATCCTGGTCTCTTCGAAGGTTTTTGCGTCCAATATCAAGAGAAAGGGATCATCACCTTCACACCAAACTGGTGCCATCACGATCCCTGAATGAAAATGTTTTAGTCTGAAATGTTAGTGAAAATTCAACGTGAATACGAAGTCCTCGTTTAAAAACTGAGACGTGTTCAACCCTTGTAAAACGAAACGCGGTTACACGATGGAAATCCTCAACTTGTTACACGCCTGATGTACTCCAGCGCCACTCAAACAGAGATATGGAGATTTCATTCCTGCATCCATGCAGTAGAATTATATGGTGGACACTTATGACATGAGCTACGCTTTGGAATCGACACTTTTACCTTTGGAAAATATATCGTTTTCAATCTAGTATAGTCCTTGACATCCGTGAAATGTTATTGGTGACAATCCTGCCTTGATTCGCAGTTGCGGTATTGACATATTGCAAGTAAATAACTTGACAGTTATGGCCTTTTATGATATCGTCTAGCTATACGCACGTCGGTTTGGACTTGCGAATAGCATCTGAAATATTGTTAAACGTTGAAGCTAGAATCAATACCGTTTGGCCGATGATCGTAGAATACTTCAACTAATGTCATTAGCGCCGGATTTGTCACCGGCAATACTCGATTACATCATCCGAAACTAATTTAATCGCGTCTAATATTGAAATCGGATTGGATCACACGTAAATCCGAACGGCAAGCCATGATAAATGTTGAAAATTATATTAAAATTCAGTACTATTGATTATGTGGATCTGATCGGAAAGGAAAACATCGATTGTACAATTTTCGCAGCATATCCGCGGTTTACCTAAAGATAAAGGGGAATTGATGCCGGTGACATGTTTATAGGCTACACTCTGTGTGCATTATGCAAGCAAATATAATCATTTAGGTCGTAGACCTATTCAACATCACGATGTTGCGAAGGGATGTTGATAATTGCTAATTTCGAATTTTCGTACGCTTTTTCTACGTAAGGTGTGCGGAATATTTTGGTCGTAAAAAGATTCACGCATATACACAAACCAGAGGTCGTGACTCGGATATATAGTTCAAAATTGCGAAAATTTTTTGCGTTATTAGCAGATGCAAACGCAAATTATTATTATGGTTTGGTTTCGAACCGCGCAAAGCTGACGTTCAGTAAAAGGTCAACACGCTGTAGCGAATGCAATGAGCAGGCAACTTTTGTTCACATTTCGCCGATCGCACTTTAACGCAAGTCTAACTATATGTGTGGATAGAAACCGTCTTCGCCACATATGTAGGAGGGAATATAAGAATACACCATGTGTCGTTTCGCATTAAAATTCACCTTTTATGAGGATAATTCACTTCATTCATGGCTGACCAGCTTGACCTCTACATCATTATCAATGATATGTCGGATGGTTACCTTGAAGTTCAGGGTAATTAGTATTATATTGTGGCTTATCAAAAACGAATTGCGTTTGATGGGCACCGGCATCAAGCTATTACATTGATATCTACATAATGTATATTCTATTTCTATTTCTAATTTTTCTAATTGATATCGAGTTCCGGTTTACGTAGATAAGCATATACTACTGTTTTGATTATACAAATATTCACAAGAATCACATGCCTCATAAATTTTTCTTTCGTGGAAGCTTGTTGCTTTGATTTGAAACCAATTCCACTCAAGCTAGAGTTCGAGAAGGTGAAAGTTTTGGTTCAAAAGTGCAACTTTTCTTACACGAAGGTGCTAATCGGAAATGCGTGATCCATCTGCAATCGTCTTGCGATTCGGATTAATCGCAAATGGCCGAGATTTCTACTGCGATTTGATTGCCGTCACTTCATTGCATATAAATCGAGAAGTCATTACAATTTTATCGGAAGTGTTCACTAACGTTGCAGTCTATCTCGTATCCTAAGTACAGCCTATTCGGCTTTAGACTGTTGAACTTTTCTCAAGGTCAGTTTTTAATGAGCATAATGAGGTTTCGTACAGTCAAATGTACACTCTTCATAGTTCTATATATGTTTTTGCATGTTATAGTCTCAGATATCTAAAGTTCGAGATTGGTGACCTCTGCATTGATTAATATATACCGACAAATATTCCTGGATTTTTGTACCCGATATACATCCAACACTCTAAAACCAATAATTTGTCACAAATTACAACTACAAAGCTTTCTCGTCATGACTCTTCATCTGCAGAACCTAATCTTACCATCGTCTTCTTCTGACCCGCCCGGACGAGCTACAAATTTCGGTCGCGATGCCCAGCATCCTTTTTCTTGCCACGCGTTTATCTCCTTTTTCGTATCCAAGTCAATTTTGACGATCTGTTAATTGTGTTCGAAACTAAAATTATCGTCCAAATGGCGAAGTGGCAACTGTAGGACAGTGGTCTACTATTCTAACGTGCTCAGAACCAAAGATAGGTATTCGGCATCACACCCGTAATCACAATCATACAGTTCCTTCTCTGAATTTATGCATATTACTCACCTTTTCACCGGGAGGAAGTACAGCTCCCCCGGAGGAGTAATAATATCGATATTTCTTTCCAACGTATTTAGGGTTGATGCAGGGATAATCGGTTCCGAACGTAACGGTTTCCGGAATGAGAGTGACTTGGTCTTTCTTTTTGTACGCTCTACACTCCGTGGATGATAATTTTACCAGATTTTCGTCGGGCGAGCATTTCTGAAATGGCGCATGACAGTTTTGGATTTATTTGACTGGGCTCCGATGCCCTGAATTTTCCGTTTCCTACAAATTTGCCGGAATTCTACGGGTATAGTTACACAATTATGGGTTAAATGCAGCAACAATTGTCGGAGCACACACGCAAATTAAATTCGTTACTGATCTTGAAACTCATATTCCACTTTAAAACACGATAGTATACCTTTATATCTTATGAACTTTCTCCCATACGGTATTACACCAATGACATTCGGTCGATTTTCAGTGTTTTAACATGTTCAGCCATTGGTTTCCAAAAAGATAAACCGTGTTGATGAAATTGCTCCTGGTCCAAAAGTCGCATTTTAATTTATTCACGATCACTGATCCTGATCATTAATCCGCATTAAAAAATGTTGTAGATTTACCGCTACCCGCATTCATCCTTAATGCGAGGGTTGGTAATTTTGAAAAAGAGCCGTATTTTTACATATATCATCAATGTTCTATAGTGCTCTTTATCCTAGCGTTGACTTTGGTAAATTACATTTTTACAATCTCACTCTATAAAAAGTCAGTTACGTCAAGTTCACCTTAGGAACATTCAGTGGCAAAACGAATCTCCTAGTCTCTATCCGATTCTCTTCCTTGTCGAATTTCTCATAATATTCATCCAGGTCCAGTTGAAGGTTTTCCATCAGGTATTTTTGGAAAAAGACGGGTTGGTCGAAGGAGCACAAGTCCACCACAAGGTGACCATCCTCTTCGTAAGCGTTGATGTTTTGATACACGATAAATGGGTCTGTGACGTAGGAATTCGCTACGAGGGTTCCGAACTCTTTGTCAACCACGATGATATTGGTCTGGAGTTGCATGAAATGAAAGCGAAATGTAAGCATTTAAGCTGAATCATCATCATCATTTTATTCAATTTTTCATCACATCTAAACACCACAAGATTTCGACACAATAATATGATAGAAGGGTGCCGAAACAACTTGGAGTACAGTAGTATTTTAATCAAACACCCATCTTGGCCTTAACAGGCATGTACACTGGATTTAAGAAAGGATAACATAAAAGGAAGCGACGAGAATGAATGCAGCATGTGTCGGTAGGCGAGGTCGATGTGTCAGATTGCGCTCCAGTAGTCTTGAGGGCTGACTATAGTATTCATTCAGTAGACCTTTGCATACTTGATAGAGCGACGAGTTTTCTTGTATAACCATATTTGGGTCACTATGAATCATCATGGAGGGACTATCTTTTAACGACGTGAATCGTTTCATGAAGAACCTCAGCAACAACGATAATTAGGACTGGACACATCGATTCGAGTCCAGTAATGAGAATTGATCTGTTCCGGTAACGAAATTACATACCCTTGGGAGTTATTTTGTCAAAGGCAAATAGACTTTCGATAACGTCTTCACACTCTGAAAGTCGTGAAACCTCAATCGATCGTAAAACAGCGCCCAAAGCACGTTGCACAAGGCTACGCTGCCAGTTCTACGTCACATTAAAGAGTATTTGATATTTTTCGACCATACCTATTTCACTTTAAAATCACTCGGATATACTCTATTTTGTTTCACCCTAACAGCATTGTTTTGCTATAGTTCTTGGCCGATAAGTGAGCGAACAGACTCACTTTTAATTCAGGATGATACTCCAAGCAATCGCTGTAGCTCATGTTGGACCAATGTGCCATTCCTATTTTCGGAATCGACATCTTTAACGGCTGTTCAATAAAAACTGCGTATTTCGTTGTCATGGAAAAGCTGTGGTGATAAGAGGGGCTGAGACGCCAAGACGAATCGATGGTTCGTACGCACTTGGTCTGCTTCAACGCCTCTTGGCTTGTCATATCTGAGAATAACGGGTAGCATAGAGTTGGAGTGTTCAGAATATTAACAAACCCTCTTCACGATAATGGATATCGATTCAGATAGCTGGCTATCGAGTCAGAGTGTATAGTCATTCATTACTTTATCACTAGGAAATAAAAATAGGATACTAACTTTCACTCGGTTTAGGTATTGCGATTAGGTTGTATTTCGTTCTTCCCATACTGAAGAGCGAAGTGGTGAAATTGAACACGGTTCCCTCGCCGTCGATAACAGGAGTCGATGACATCATATTCACAGGCATGTACTTTGCCAAATCAATCTAGGGAACAATATTGTTGATAAGCACGGAGTTTGTTGGCTTGGTCATGTATATTGAATAGAAATTTTCAAGTGAAATGTGTCATACAGTCCATTGGTGATGTTTTCAAAATCCGGTGTGATGTTGTATATTATCATGCCCTAAATATCAATGACTAGATATAAATGGTCTGTAGAGGCCTGCATCTATTCTAGAGCACTCACTACTTTCTCGGTGACATATTCTCAGTATTAATCAGATTTTTTCATCACCTTTTCCATTGATTCCAAGGTTTCTGGATTGATCTCGCGAACCAAATTCGTTTCGCTGATGCCGAATATATGCTGTCCGACGCGCATAATATTAACCAAGCAGTTGTCGGTAAATTCCGGGAAGGACATTCTTGCAGCAGCCCTGTACGAAGGTAAATTTGTCACAGTAAAGTACATTTGGTAGGCATTCATCGCATCATGGAGTGCAGTTTTAGATTGCCTCAATATATTCAAGGTCGCAATGTCGTGAACGTTCATCTATCAAGCACATCATAACCTATTGACCTGTATTCTATGAGGTAGCAATAATTTTGATGCCGAAATAGATTTCAGAGTTGTTAGCCGACAATACCGGCAACGTTTCCCAGACTTTGTGCAATTCATTAAAGGAAACAATCTTTGTCGATGACAAAGATGCGCGTGTATAGCTTCCTCGATTCCTTGTTCATGTTACGGACAGAAATAACAAGACTTGTAAAGAAAAACCTACAGTCGTATAATTGCCTAGGCTTGCTAGCATCATTTCTGTTATCGCCGAAAAATAACGTGCGCGTGCGTTCAGTCGGGCGCGACGTTTTTGATTGTTTTGCATGCAAACCGTCATAATGCAACATTTATTTACTTCGTTAGGAAACCAGCATCCTGCTTCGTTTGGACATGGGTTCCAAATTCGGGAACAACGATTCGCCCGGCCTCCATGTTTTTCTTGTAACTCTGGCTTAATACAAATCGACTGCGATAATACACACCGTCCGCTCGGAACTCAAATCTGCAATTAAGTTATAGCCGGATATCAATTCAATTCGTTAGATATAGATGGTCATCGGAGTGGCATACGCGTTTTCGACAATGAATATATGATGCCCTTTTCCGTATGTCATTATATTATATTTATTTATCAAGCATTCATTCGACAATCAATAGTCTAAAATTATATGCCTACAATCTACACCCGTGAATTACTTAAATAAGTTAGCTATCGAAATACGAAAGTGGAGATGTATATACCGTCTCGGCAATGCCATTCCATCGAACCAGTGCGTCACGCTTTGTTCCGCAAAATGTATCATTCCCGGCCCATTTCTGTAGAGTGAACCTTTTATCCATCCCGGAACTTCGCCCTCTACGAGGATGCAATAAAGTAATGCCTATAGCAGCAGCTCATCAATCTCACACTTACTGGTCACCAGACCTTGCACTGGCTCCAAATATTCCACTGGCAGGTCCTTTTCCAACCCCGCTATATGCGGCAGCTTGGCAAAAGACGTACTGTTTTTAGTTGTCATTTCCTGTACTTCTAAACGTAGTAAAACTGTAGATGTATATGCATAAGACTGAAACTAATACTATACTATCAATATAACACAATATTTGTAGACTTAAGCGATGAATTCCATCGCTGCTGGTTAGGAACGCAGCGATCACCATATTGCGTGATCGGTGTAGGAAAGTCTGCCACACATTACGGCAGCGCTGATATAGTCATCCCAGCAGTCTGGTGAGAATGGTTGTCTGGAGGAATGTCTACGCTGAAAGAGTTGTCTCCTTTATAAGTGAGCGTCGTTTATTCAAAAAAAATGCCATGACGATTAGAATTCAGAAATACTTCATTGAACCCCGCTGTCACTCTGCGAGTCGCGAAGTTCATCAAAAAGAATCGATCACGAACGGCACTGCATATTGCACATTTGCGACTTATCATGACACCTATCGTTTGTGCAAGACAAATGTTTGCGTTTAGAACGAAGTGTCGCGTCTCGAAATAGCAACGCGCAATGAACTTCTCTGTAAGATTTATGCTACGTCATGATATAGAAGGAAGTGTTCGCCCGTGTTAAACGCGGAGCCGGCGTATAATCTATCATGCATATTATATTATCGCTCTTGAAGATCGATGTGCATGAGTCCAAACATATTAAAACGCGGATTAACGTGGTTCGCATAAAAGCATCATCAATCGGTAGCCTTTAGAAATTGACGATTGCTATAAATTAAATGGAATCAATAACGCGCTGGATGAGAGTTAACAATGTGCCATGAAAACGATATTTTGTGAATCAGGTTTGATAAGAATCTGCTTCGCGGTATTATAGTGGAGGTACAGCATAATAAATCATATCTTAATTTTCACGGTATCTAATAAAGCTAAGTCATAAATTGAACATTTCATAGATTGTTTCACAACGAGCAGAAAGTTGATTTCGACTTGGTCTGTAGACAGGTGCTATATTCGTCTTCGTGTTGTAACGGATTATTCACATCAGAACATTGCCAAATGCTACTGAGTTTTTTCACTCATTACCTATCCAGTTGCTAGTAATCAAAATTCCAGAGGGTTGTCGACTAATGATAAATAAATACTGTCTAATGTTTACTCTTAATGATACGCAAATTTCATGCATTGTTGCGAGCAAACAAATTCCTAGCTCATTCGCTGCGTTCACGATTCATCAGGCTTGGCGAGATTGGTCGTTGATGCATTTACTAGAAACTCGCAAAATTTTACCGGCAGGCTCTGATGCGTTCGCAAAGCTCCTGAAATTCCTTAGATTTTCAGGACCTTCACATCATTAGCTCTGAGCGTTTGTTGCAATATATTTTGAATACGTTCACAAAATGTGGGCTTCGCTATAGAGCGTATTTGCCATCTGAATGTTGGAATCGATGTAAAATCACTGTCATATTCTAATCTATAATGATGAATATCCCGCGAACTTAATCGTGTTGGGCATCCTGATACTTTTACTGTATAGTTAGAATCCTCATATTCACAGCACAAAACACTAGTTCTGCCTACATTATGATACAATTGGTCCCTTTTTACGCTATGACAATACCTGAGTCATTCTGCAACACAGAATGAGTTTGAATATTCCAATGCCGCGTCCAGGCTGATATAACATGAAATCCGACAGCTTGATTCTTGCATTACACACATTGCGATGCATCTAATCAGATTTTGAAGTCACGTGACCTGAATCTACATTTTGGAAACTTACCGTAAGGCGATAGATAGAAATAGTACGCCTATGACATAAAAGTACTAGCGCGCATTTCCGATCAATAGTCATCACGCATTATACTTTTTCGCTATACAGTATGTGGGTTATCCAGAGTTGCGGGTTGTCACGAT
Source organism: Botryllus schlosseri (assembly GCA_000444245.1). Lineage (NCBI taxonomy): Eukaryota > Metazoa > Chordata > Ascidiacea > Stolidobranchia > Styelidae > Botryllus > Botryllus schlosseri. The sequence continues at coordinate 8,522 of ATSW01004764.1, forward strand.
TGTAGTTGGCGCCAATTGACTCTGGTAGATACTGCATGAGCCGCTACGCATCTAATTGTTGCCTGCTGCATAATGAAATTTTAGCACCACGGACGCGAACAATGTTTAAGAAAATGGATGTTGTTTAATTTCGCCTGCCCCTGATTGAATTCCCAAGAATCATTTAATTATCGAAATCTTCAAAGTACACAGAATATTCTGATGATTATGGCATTAATTATTTAGCGAATACCTACTACATCGCTCATACATTCGGTGCCATCCGCACTGAGGAGCATCGTATATGTCTAGCTGCGGTATACTACACTATATTTGAATCTGTACATTGGTAGACTCGTTTTCATAACCCACTATACCGCAACATTTTCGGGAAATATGCATGTCTGTTTATATCGTTTCCTATATAGGCCTTCATATATATCACGATTCGTCATATAGTCTTTACATTATCCAAACGTTTGTGTTATATATGTCAGCTATCTTTAAATAGGCACTTTGGCGTTTTACTGTTAGTGTATAAAGCGCGTGAGGCGTGATAGATGATCAAGGAATTCGTTACTAATCTGCAGTAAGTAAACGGGGTGGTCTTTCTTCAAACGACGTGTTGCGGTTCGGATATGTTTTATATATTGTAATTTACGGACCAAGTGTTCATACATTACTTTATTCCGGTCCATCCGTCATGCGATTTAGGGTGTCGAATATCAAATCTGACAGCTGGTATAAGTAGCTGTAGAAGAGGGATGTAGCTAACTGCTTTGGAACGCAAGACTTTGTGATGACAATTCTGACTCAACTCCGCACCTTTAGTTGGACTCCAACTCGGGCGATACTGAGCGCATTCTTTTACACAGCCCCACTCTTAACTGTTTGATTAGGTTTGTAGACAAAATGCGCGATCGAATTATGTTAGGATCTGAACACGAGGGGAAATGTGGCTGGCTCTTCAATCGCGCCCGGTTGTCATCAATCATTCTTGAAGTTCGGTTACCATTCAATACATAAGTAGCTCGAAGCCACCTAGACACGGAATACGCACTGTGGTCTTTGTGTGAATGATCGTGGTCATCCTGGCTTGACTGAGAAATCATTGAAGTGAGAATCGGTGCTGTTGTTGTTGTTCAAGCTGTCCATGGTGTTTGTCGACTACTATGGTTATTGGTCATTTATATCAGGCCAATTTTCTTCATTTTTGTTCCGTAGCTACCAATTTCTAGCACGGCCTACTTCTAGGCTTTTATAACTAGGACGATGTTTTTGACCTAAAAAAACGGAAGATTTTGAGCTAAAAAAATCAAATTTTTGACATTTTTTGACCTTAAAAGACTTAATATTTGCCTGATGTATGTTAATTAGGGGTTTCCCACATAATGTTAGAATTGCACTACTATCTTCATTTCTGGTTGGAACTGTATGTCCTTACGAAGTAGTTTGGCTTAAAAAGTCTTTTGACTTAAAAACTACATTGAAAACCTTTGTTTTAACGAAATCTGGACCGATGATGAATTCCAGTAGCTACATTGCGCATTATGGTGGAAATAATTAAAATTTGTTGTGGTACAACGAAAGATACTTTCCTACATTCTCGGGTAGAAAGGGTCTGTCCTTACTAAGTAGCTTGCCAAGAATGTAGAAAGAACGTTCAACAGCAGCAGTTGTTTGGCTGGCCACACTGAAGTTGTGCGTACACTGCTGGCGACACACCGTGTTGCTTCATTCTGACAATGTTGTCCACATCACAATTCTTCACCATGCGCTTCTTAATATAAGAACCAGCACCCACGCCGTCTTGCTTCAGTTAGGATATTGCCGAATGTTGAGCATACCACCATGTCAGATAATTTGTTTCATTTGACCGTTTATGATTCACAATGAGCAGATAATGGGCCCTCTGCAACGGTAGGCCTAAAGTAGGCTACAAGCTGTAAAATGTCAAATGATAAGTTCACTGACAGTGCANGCATGTACGATACAAACGAAATGCAGGTTGCAAAAAGTTTTTGACTTTGTAAACAATTTTGAGTATTTTTGAACGTAACGCTATAAATTTGACAAAGTTTTGACTTATTTTGGCATTTTGACACATAATATCATGAGCACTGATGCCTTATAAATTTGGCGATTATTTTGACATGTCAGAACAATGCTGATTTTCAGATGAGGTGTATTTTAAGGGGGTTCCAATGCCCTGATTAGATTTTAACTTATATTTTCGGAATCAGGGCGACAGTAGCTTTCAAATAAGATCAACTTTATGTCCTATTCACGTGACCAATTGTAAGAACATTACGTGTCCATGGAAAATAGCAGTTCCGTCTCACACAAGAGGGACGGTAATTAGGATTTATTGAACATTTATTTTCTCTTGGCTGCTCTAAACTGTAATGCATTCACGCATCTATGTCATGGTATGTGCAAGACAATGCACAAATAGCGCCCATATACGGTGACGCTGTGTTCAAATTTTATCCGCTGATAAGCGCCATTGCTTCTGTTGAGAAATGATGAGCATCATTCGGGTCATATAGGGTAGGATTCGGACTGGATTTGCACAATTTCTTGGTAGTCGGATGCAATACGGATTCTATTTCAATTACCTGATTCGGTTGATGAGTTGTTTTGTTGTCACATTAGAGCACTTTTCACGCCCAGGCTAGTAATTGCAATACGTATCCACAATTGAAGGTAGATTCCGTAATAATAACAGCTACCCTACATCTGTAAGAGGAGATATTTTCTCTATACTACACGTTGGCCGTGCAAAATAATTTAGGTCTTAGGGTTATAACCAAGTCACAAGTCAATCTCACTTTTCTAGTTTTGACTCTAGTCAAGTCGAATCATATTATATTCACCATCCAGTCAAGTGCTGGTCTAAGTCATTGTGCTGGCTAAGTGACGAGTTCAATTCATGTTTAACTGACTTTTTCACTGCGCTTGGGTGTTATCGAACCACTCGCATTCATAATATACACATTTTTCACTTTCAACATGGGTATTTAAACAGGTAAAAACCCTAGAAAGTCTATCAAAATATACAACATAAGTAAATTCGCATCAAAAGTGTCGCGTTATTCGCTGTGACTCGAGTAGCCTACATGTCGGGTCAATACACAAAGTGACTCAAGTCGAGTCGATTCATTTTCCATATTTATTAAAATATAACCCGGGTCAAGTCGAGTCACCGAAAACCTGCGACTACANTCATTACAACCCTAGTCTATAGGTCTTTCATTTTAACAGAATCATCGAAGTGACTATTGCATACGCCCAACGGTAGGAACCGCAAGAAATCGGATATAAAGACCTTGCTGAATGAATGTTCTCGTGAAAAGAAGGATCGTGCGAAACCTATATTATTATTTTACTCTCGAAGTGTATTTAACCGGTTTTAGCTTGTATAGCTTGTTTACACGATATTTACTTCTACTGGATAGCTACTTGCAGATACACTAAATGCTTACTGCTAACTGTTGCTTTTTTGATTTGCGGTGGCTCGATTCAATGTCGAAACACATAGCCTATGCCTTTTGCGTGGTGCAGAGATCGTTTGTATATTCGTCGAAGATGCCTGGATGGATGTATAGATTAGTGTGCCACTTGTACACTTGCATGACATGTATGTTCGAGCACTCATAGCGATGGCAGATTTGCCTAGTGACCTAGTTAACAACTCTCTAAAAGTGAACCCGTATGCATTAATACCAACCGCCGATACAATTTCTGTTTGCTTGCCCTACATTAATATGTTTATTAACGAGAAAATAAATGTTGTGCGACGCTTATTGTGAGATCCCTGTTGTTTGTAAACTGACAGATACATGCATGAGCTATGAAAATGTTTGTNCTGATAGTACACTTGTAATGACATTGGCGTGAAAGTACTGTCGTTACGGAGGTCAGATGCGCAGGTGACAGCTAGATACGAACCAATGAAGCCTTTTCACTGAAGTTTATACACTACAAAGGACAGGATGCAATCGGAAGACGTGAAGACATACTTCGGTGTGGCCGACTTCACGGTGTTCTTTGGTTGGTAACTATATGTACGGTATTCGTCTAATTTAGGGACAGTTAACATTGGATTTAATCCCGATCATCAGGAGCATTACTTTCGTCAGTACTGATCGGCGTCTACTTTGGATACAAGGACAGGAACAAGAAAACAACAGAAACGTATTACTATGGAGACCGGCACGTTTCACCGGTAAGTCTTGTGGTTGTGAAATCGTAGAATCTTATAGTAATGTGACATGACGCGAACAATACTGATTTGAATAATTGCGAATTCATTGTGTACTATTGTGGCAGCAGTGTACAGAAGTAGTGACAGTGCGTTGATGTATACGTAATGTTGCAATAATGCTTTGATTATGCGCATTATGGATTAACCGGTCAATAAACCGACTTACTAGCGTTACATTTAAAATAATTGTTGCTTTAAAATACTTTGTTTTAAACAGTGGTTTGAAAATGTTGTCTTAAATATAACAAAATTGTGTTTCTTTCTCTTAAAACTCGCATTATTAGGCCATAATTGTGTAAATACTTTCTAACAGCTGTCTCTTATACACATCTC
>ATSW01004765.1:0-11218 GCA_000444245.1 Botryllus schlosseri
ATTGGCATCCTGGTGAGCCGAACGGTGGGACGTGGGAAAACTGTGTCGAAATGTGGTATGGCTCCTCCTGGAATGATAAAACTTGCACTGCGGTTAATCGCTACGTTTGTGAAAAAGGTATTTTTTTTAATTTTCGGGATACCCGCAGGCTCAGGTTAATATGCAACGCAGCGTCCGGATGATTGGACTCAATTTTTATCATGACTTTGTTTGTTTGATATTCATGGTGTTCATTGTCGTGTCGACTTACTTAACCATGTGCAGATTGCAGGCATGAGTGTTCTCGACAGGATTGAGTGACACAGGGGTTCTCGCAAATTTATTTAACAGCGTACCATTTCGAAATTATGTGCATGTAGGACGTACCCATTAAAATTCATGGTGCGTACAGTTTATGCAATTATAAGACGACATTATAACGGTAATAAAGAATAAGCCGAAATCTGAGTCGTTGATGGATACTTTTTTCGTCTGGCTGCTATACAATGGTGATAACCAAGCGATTCTGTATTTCTGGTGATTGCATATGATATGTTATCTGTCGAATAATGAAATCCATCTGCGTACGTGTATTTTGTACTGTGAAACCGTGCTGCGAACAAGAACAAAAATATTTCCTATTTACAGATCAGAACTAGTTGCGCAACCGGGATGATTTCTATTTCTTCACATAAAGAAGGAATACGACGATCACCTGACCTTCCAGCGTTGATAAGATATGCATTTGAAGGAAGTATTCCGAATAAGACTTACTGCTTTGGGTCTTTGCAATGGTTGAAAATAATTTGTGTCACAAGTCTTGATCCGTTTGTGTGGAATTCTGTAAAATGTGATTCAGCTCTATGTTTATCGCAAAACTTTTGTTATTTCTTGAGTCCGCTGATATTAAACATACTGTTAATGCATTTAGTTTTGTTTCCGTAGTCTTACTGCTAACAGCACGAGAAAGGTTTCTCGACTGATACACACATTTCACTTTACGCAAACGCGTAGTGAGTGGATGGAAATAATGAGAAGTCCTCTGGTCGACGTTACCTATTCCGGCTCCTACGTGTATTACGTAATGCCGGTCACTGTGTGGTGTGTTGACAATGTCATGTGGCCTACAGAGTGTAGTCATGGACCTAACCGTATAGGTAAGAGGGTTCGAACCAAGAAGTTTGGTTGAACACCTTATGCAGGCGCAAGTACGAGCCGATTCAATACAGAACGCGATTCAAGTCGAGTCATTACAACCCGGCTATGATTCCTAGCTCTCACACAGGCGGCCAGGGTGATATTTCCGTTCTGAAAAGTAAATACGAGGAGGGTAAGCGAGTAGCGCAGTGCGCTAACCGACATCGCTACAACACCAAGAGTTGTTAGTTCTAGTCTCGACTCTGCAATGTTTCAATGTGCCGGAGGTTTATACCTGGGCTCCGACCCCGCTGTTACGCAGCGTCTTGAAAAGCCGAGAGGAAGGGTGTTCCGGCAGCAGAGACCCGGCAAGTGGACACATCAACTCGAGAGCGAATGTAGGAGTGGGTGTGCGCGAGCATAAAAGAGATCATCGGTACACAAAAAGCAAGTTTACGAAATGCTTTGTCGTGGCACACAAGGCCTGAACGGGCCATAAGTGCCACTGCCTTTGTTGTGTGATAATAAAACTGTAGTGAGGTCGGCGTTGAGGAGCCCAGTGAAACCTCCGGCACTTTGAAGTTTATCCGAGTCGGAATTCGAGCCCCGGTCCCCGGTATGAAAATGGCATTGTTAGCAGCGTATTTTCAAAGTTCGTTAAATCTGATTCTAGCTGCGAATGAAATAAGTATACCCATACTTGCGCATTTTAGACACCCAGTACCTTGTACAAGTCGGGACCGAGAAGTTTTATCAGCTTGTGGAGGTGCCGTGTATTTCTGAGAGGATGGTCCAGGGTGCTATCAATTTTCTATCAGACATATCATTTACCGCTAATGCAGGATCATCTTCAGTGACTATTTTTTACTTGCCGATATTAAGCAGTCAAAATAGTATTTCAGCATCAACAAAATGACATGGTAACGTAGTATATAAACAAAACCACTTGAATAGGCCTAATTGAAACAAGCAAAGGAAACTTAAATCTATGCAAATTGAATGGTCCGAGAGAGGTAATTAATGTTAGGATATATCTTGCATATCAATATTTCAATGTCACTGATAAGAATATTGAATTTTAGCTTCTTTCGGGAACATTCGGTTTGCAAATTTCCGAATTTTAGACTATATTGAAGTCGCTCCATGAAAAATAAAAAAAATGTGATATTTGCAATTCCATATCATGTTCTAATTCTTTGTATCTTGAATGAGCCAAATATTGAACGGTCAATATGTTATAATTTAGCCGATATGTACGGTAAATACGTAACTACATTGCAGTAATGTATGAATCATCACTGCGCACTGAGAGAGTTTCGTGATTTGAACGATGTTGCGTTATTGAACGTTTGCGTTTCATATGAACCCCCGTGATATTTTGATAATGCTATATTATGATTCTATCCTTCTCATTTGTGATGTACTTGTACTGCAAATATTGTATTAAAATATTCGAACATACAGTACGGATATCAGTATTGCATATAATGTACCAGATGTCAGAATGATAGTTATACCGCCGTATCTTTAAGTACAGGACACGCAAATGTGGCATAGGTGCTCTGCCGCATGAATAGTGCATGAGGCAACAACAAATTGGGCAATTATGTCTAATTATGAACCAGCGGAATAGAATCGAGTAAACAGTGGAGTCGCGTATTCGAGGTCACAACAGCTGGTATATAAATATATACGATGTTGACCTGCGTACGCCACATCAGATTAAATGCTAGCCACGAAACCGTGTCAGCTTGATTGCTATGTCCTGTATCGCTTAGCAAATTCACTGAACATCATATACACAGACAATATGCACCGCGATGAGCAAAAAATATAATATATTTCTTGAAACGGAAGATGCACATAAAGAAAAATGAAATAAAGTAGATTGGAACCTAATATGAGGCGGTCGAAAACCTAACGCCAATACTTATACCAGTGGTTCTTAAGCTTTACTAACTCTCCGAACAATCATGCGTGATGGGGGTGCGAGTGGCGCGGTTGGTTTAAAGCCCTATGGCGTCACGACGCCAATGACAGTGGTTCGAATCTCGCTTTGAACCTACTTCTATGTGTTGGAGGTTTACTTGAGCTCCTCATCGCTGACCTCATTGCATATGCGGTGTCGTACGAAAGGTCCAGATGAATCAAGCAAAGCCGTGCTTACAAATTCAGCTACAGCGGACTCTGACGAAGACGCGTGGGAGAGCGAATGGAAGATGTGAAAGAATTCGTGACTAGAAGTCGTCCGCAGAGCGTACCGAAAGCAAAGACCTACGAACATTACAATAATCATGATTTAGCGCAAATGACCGTATCGGCGTTAAGCGCTGAAGATTGTTCAATAAAAAACAACTTACGGGAGATATCGTTGTGGTATAATCCACCGCTGCAACACCGATAGGTTTATCTAGGCTCCGCCAAGCCTCCTCACCCGAATATAAGTGGTGCCATATAAAAGCCTAGAAGTGGGCCGTGCCATGAGTCGGCAGCAACGGAATAAAAATGAAGAAATTTGGCCTGGTGTAAATGACCATATAGTAGTCGGGAATCACCATGAATACCATGAACAACAACAAGCTACGCCAATCTTCAAGCATTTTGCGGAAGCTCAAATTGTCGTCCAATCGTAAAAACATTATCTACGACAATACACCTAACTACACATCTAATACATTACTATAGGTTACTAGCGCACAAAATGACATTTGCACCAACAGAGTGTTCAAATAACAAAACCATCAAAATTTAATTTCACACAAAACAAAAACATTGGGCTGAATATTTTTTACAAATCTGTGTGACATCTGCTGTTCCCTTTCAGATACCAGCTCTGAAATGCGAGACTTCATCTTGGAAAGCGGCATCGTATTGTTCGGTCTAAAATCTAAATGAAACAGCGGGATAATTGCTTAATCATAAATGAGGTTAAAAATATTCGGCACAGAATTGTCGTTTCAGAACCGGATTTCAATTTCGAACAACACTGCACGATTCGACTATTGATCGGGTTTAATTACCTGCAACCCATCGTGTGGTAAACGGATGTATCATCGCAAATCATATGTATGAGTTAAGTTTGCCTCTTAAACTCTGCGGAACCACTAACACTGGTTCGCGCAACCTCTAGCATTTCATGGAACACCGGTCAACACCAATGATGTATACGGATCAGATCTACCTGCAGGAAGAACTCCAAGTGACTAACCCAGTCTTCTCATTCCAGTATTAGAGAACGAACACTTCAACAAGATTTGATATTCCAAGGTCAAAAAGTAGAAAATAGTTTATTCACAATGTAAAAATCTTCCATCACTTACAAACTCTAATAACTAAGGATGCTTAGGACTTGAACAGGAGGGACAGGGATGACTAAAAAACAACTATTACCTGTAGGTTGTTCCGTTCGGATTTTCGATGTTTGATATGCCTAAAACAGGTGTTCTCAGCCAGTTTTTGACTGTGGCCCATTCTCCGGTTTTAAATTGTTCTGTGGCCCACCTCTTATACTAGAGTCATAGTCCTGTTAATGAGTGGTAATCGCCACTGCCGATATGGGATTTTCTCTAACATATGCGCATTTCTCATTTACAAATCATATTTGAATGTAGGCCTGTATGAACATGAAATCGCGCGAAGTTGTATAAATCTCCAACAAACATCTGATCAAATAATTTTGGGCAGCATCGAGCTCCCCCAATTGGGGGTTAGGGGTGCGAAAGTTACGACCCTTCAAGATCGTATAACTCTTGTGTACACCCACTGTTCCACTCATGTCGCGAAACATAATGATTCAATCCCCACATCCACTGTGTGATCGGGGTCTCAGTTCCATAACGGTAGAAAATAGTATACCCATTTTAGGCCCACTTCAAGCAATTCTTTAGTGAATGAGATACTACAGAGATGTGGGGAAATAATTTTTTAATATGCTGTCTGTACGATTTACATCAGGAATCATTAACACGCGGCCCGCGACCAGATTTGAAATTTCAGAAGAAGCTTAGTAAAGCATTTTGAAATGCTGAAATTGATTTTGGTATAGACATGTTGTTTTTGTTTTTCAAAGTAAGCTATTCTTCTCTGCCTAATGTCACTATTTCTCACTAGCTGTTACGGCTTCGACGATTGTAATATCGTTCCACGGAGGAAGAATTTGCTGATACGAATGGGCATATTGCCTTGACGTGCAATGGCCCAGCATTGCCAAGGCCGGGATGCTTAGAAAACGACGTCGGGCTCCAAAAAATCAAACTTTACGAGGAGATAGCTTTCCAGCAAGTATACAGTGTCTAGCTAATCACAATATCGATTCCTTAGTCCAGCGGTGGTGAATCTGCGACAGTAGAAGGAAAATTATGCGGCCGTCGACACTTATTTTGAATAGAATGTGTTGGTGGCCGTCAATATGCAAATTCAATTTACGAATTGACTCCCTAATTTTTAAGAGGCTTGCATTATTCTTGAAATTTTATTCGCTCTACGCACGGTTCAGGGCGTGTTGATTTTCGATAGTTATATAGGGTGTCCTTTGTAATCTGATCCCCACAGTACAGATGCGAACTGCAAAGGAAAACGATGCGCACCATAAATAAATAGCAATTTGTAATCGTATTCTCCTCACCACGAAGAAACTCTGTTTCTGGTAGGCCTATTTTTGGGCGAATCCAATATCTTCCCACTATACCGAAAATGCTGATGAGGTGTCGAGAAATAAGAACATGCAAAAAGAGGGACTAAAAACAATTAGCCCAGCCAAAGATGCAGCACAACATTATTAACTTCCCTAAATTTTCTTGGACACCCCCTGCATCAACTCTACCGATGAATTTGATCACATGGACTGAGAAACGATAAATATTTGATGGTAATATGTGGAAATACACTAATATTAATGACGAAATTCACTCGAGCACATGAATTTTTTTTCGCGCTTGGCGCGACTGGAATACGAATCCCTTTGCTTATTCAAAACATGACTAATCACGATTTGTCCGTTGCCCATGTTAGCGTTGTACTGGCGTAGAGTTATGAAAACGTGGCCGGTAAACAGCGTTGCCTATTTTAATCTCGATATAGAAGTCATGCGGTCCGCGGCCTCGACGAATTTTGAAAAGTGGCCCGCGACCCGTTTTGAGTTGGCGACCCCTGATCAAATCCAATGATAAAATCGATTCATGTGACTCCTACATTAAGTACAACGATTTCAAGTTCGGACATTTTTAGACCGACTGCAAAGATTGATGTGCTGTTCTAACTCCTCAATCAATTACGATTCGTTGCGGTGATGCCGTGTACTTCCATAGGAAGTTGAAAATTGATAATAAACTGAAATTGTGGCTATTTTATGGTTTATACCAGTGATTCTCAAGCGTGGCCCCGAGGGCCTCATGCGGCCCTCAGATAGCCTTCTTGCGGTCCCCCAAATATATTAACAAATCGATTTATGACAANAATAAAATTTATACTTATAAAATACTCTTGCTTGGCTTGACCTCTGTGGTTTTCAATTATAGAATTGCAGGAAAGTTGTGACCATAGACTGCTAACGTTGTGTCACTGCTGTTTCAATGCAATGTCCCCTAACTTACCAGTTGAACGAGCAGTAGCTATAGATATAAATAGGTATTGCCAACTCTCAAAACCGGAGGAAAATCTGCCCTTCGTGGTCGCTTGACTAAAAAAGAAAAAGAGGCTCAACTTCNGGAAAATACAGTTTTTCTTTTACATTAACAAGTGGTTGACTGAAAAAAAACTTCCCGGTCCAGCTCCGAAATAGCCGCCGTAGCGTTCCTACAGTGCTGACTTAATGTATATCAGTCGAATTTGGCCCTATATGTAACCAAAATCCTNAAAAAAGNAGACAAAATCTCAAAAAAAAGAAGACATTTGGGNGTNCTCCGANGACACTTNAAAAAANNTNAAAAAANAGGACAAATCATNNTAAAAGAGGACGTAANGGTAACCCTATGATAACTAGATNTGCAACACGTNACTCACGGTTGAATACGCCNAGATNCANANTGCTTAGNCGGCTAAAAGCAGCATAATTGGTNGTCCTATANTCAGGGCCGTAACTGCCGCACCCGAAACCCCCCAATTGAGGGAGCCGAGCTCGAAGGGGGCCCAAAATTATTTCGTGAATTAGCATAAATTATAAAGTGTTTTTTGAAAATTTATGCAACTTCTTCAAAACATTTTCGCGCCATGCGCGATTTCAATTCGCCGCATATCTTCATTATTGGGTACTCTTCCCCAAGAAAAAATACGCAGGATTTATAGAAATGAGCATATCAGCGTTGGCCATGACCGCACCACAACGCGCCAAGACATATAAAGTTTTAGGCCATGTAACATGTGACTCCAAGAAGTGTGTCAGAACGATTGGCAACGAGAAAGCCTCGGCCGTAAAGGACTGCTTTTATGCTGACCAAAAACTTCGAAATACCAAAAACTTCGTTATATATACAAAATATATCTAGCTTTATTTGTCCATATAGGCGCCTAAGTGACTGGCGCCGAATGTTCTTGTCTTGGCAATCTGAACCTCACAAGACAAATACCATCCCGCAGGAAAGAAAATTATATGCCAGTGAAGAAATACCGATCTGAAATCGTGTGATCTTCCAGTTTAGTAGGTTTGGGCAATTCTACATTTTTGATATAGCAGACGGGATGTCACGAAATAACATCATGGTGAAGAAGTCATACCTAGCAGTCTGCCCGCCCGAAGGCGTTTAATTTTACGGGGTCTGTAGTTTCAAAGACACCTCTCACTCAGCTCTACCGGTAAATCGGATTACGTGGGCAAAGAGGACAACCATGCAATTCCCGATCTTATTCATCGGTTTTATCATGAATTATCGAAATATTCGCGCGTCACTCTGTCTCAAACGTCATACAGGGTCAGTTTATCACCCTATGGGAGCCCGGGGTCCTGACGAAGTGGCGTTGCGTTCCTGCCAACGGGTATACCCTCGGATATGTTTAATTCCTATTGCGGGGGCCTATACCTTTGCAAACACACCTCACTCAGCTCTACCTGTAAATCAGATTACGTGAACAGAGACAAGATGAAAATTGATAGCAATACATGCAATTCCCGATCATATTTAGGTCATTGGTACGGAATGGGTGTTCTGATGATGACGACCGCCGACCGTAAAAATACTGCTTAACGATGTAGTCGTTGTTAAAGATATTCTTTGTCTGTTTATGACAGTGATCGGAAGTCCTTTTGGTCGAAGGAGCCATATTTACCCTACATTTTCAATTTAATGTCAATCCACTGAGACGTAACAATTGAATATTGCTGCATGTGCAGAAGTAGAAGTAACAACACAGCAATATTACCATTCTAGTCTAACAATAGTATTATATGGTAAAAGTATAGTGAAATGGACTTGGGCCCCACTGGTAATCAACGCAACCTCCGGATAGCTGTTACTAACTACATTCATACATTCCAGAGCATAGCGTCGGGAACGAGTCACTGCCTTCGAGTCACCAGTGATCACGAGTTCTTGAGCGATCGATACGATTCAAGTCGAGTCAATTGATTTCTGAAGGTTACTCGAGTTATGTTAAGTCATACGTAAAAGTTGAGTCAAGTCATGACTCGAGTTATCCCAATACGGTTACAGAGACACACATCTACACATATAGGGTTGCATTTAAAACCAGCATTTTTGAAACAAGGCCCCTGAGTGTGACGCCATAGTGGATTGCCATTGACAATTGAACATATAGGGTAAATATAGCTCCTTTGACGAAATATATGTACTATTGCTGCTGAGCCAACTATTTTGAGGGTTCCAATAATGCCATATCGATATGCGTCGGCTATATCGTGTGATTATTGTCTGTAGGCTCATCTAATATGTTTTTGGAAAGTAGTTGCATAATTTTACAACATGAAAAACACTATTTATAATTTTTACAAGGCCTTTGTTTCAAACACTGTTTATAACATAGTTTAAAACAGAGTGTTTTCAAACACCATTTGTGTAAATACAACCTTATCTACACATGCGTTCCGTATAATGAACTGAGTCAGGTAATAGTCGTCATCATTCACGAACAAAGCGGATTATAATCCGACGAACGCGAGTCCTACCTGTTTATCTCTCCTGGCTTACTATGCACCATAATCACTAATATTATTGCTATGAAAAACCAGTGTACATTGATAATAGCGCATACACAAATATCTTTCAAAGTTAATGAAAGAATTTTGTGACTAATATTGGTACCTGCATGTTTAACATATACATGATCAGATTACGGGCATACAGGTGATAGAAGAGGTGTGTTCGAAAATTTAGGGCAAGCAACTATACATCTTGAGCCATGTTCACGCCACACAGTTAGAACTATTCATGCGTTTTACGCTTCGTCAGTTTTAGGCACGTCTTTTGTAAACAATAATTTTATTGAAGCATGCTAGTATTTCGTTACCTCAGTAAGGATTATTGCTACTCAAAAGTTGTTGGAATCGCTCACACGTACGACAACAAACTAAATGCAAAAATTCTTTGGTGAGAGATGTACGATTACCAATTCGCATTTCTTCATAGGCTATGCAATCTTTTCTCGTGCGGATCGCATTTATACCGCATATGCTTCAGCCATCTTGGTTCAAAGTTCTATCGATGTCTATCATTTTAGAAGTGCACATCGTTTTGGCTGAAATTGAAACTTCTTGTGCGGTTGCAAGCGAGCGCTCATGCGATTCGTTTTAAGAGAGAGTGAAAATCTTAGAGTATAATAAACCTGTCCCGAAAATTTCTTTCACACTCCAAGGACGTCATCCTAATGTACGGGATTTTTAGGATGAATTTTAGCCCTTGATTTCTGGGTATAATGGCACATTGTGGGAATTAGGTGCATGGTAACGATGGTGACGAAAGAAATCATATAACGGGTCGATGGCGAACAATATCATGCCCTATTTTTCTTCGTGAATGCAAAATATTCTGGTCACAATACACCATCTATTCGCTTCGTCATTGCAATGAAAATGCATTACCGAGTACAAGGATATATGAAAACACTGATGCAGCCATCTTCTAGACCCGCATTGCGAGGCGAAATTCTGCGTACAATCGGAATGTCACACTTACGATTTTGACATTCACAACAGAATTCGAAGAGTTGCTATTGATAGAGACCGGCTTGTGTGTCCTAAATTGCTAATTCCATATATCCTCTGTAACGAATTTTGTAACTTGCGCAACGTTTGGCATAGGAACCTTATATGAACGCAATACGAGTAGGCTACGTGTTTATGTTTGCGACTTTCTTGTGGACTAAGGATTCTGAACACTGCATGAGATCAAGTGATTAAATGTATCTCGCGAGCAAAAGGCCCAATAACTTACTGATCTGTCGCCTCAGCGTCACAATCAATTTGAAATTGCAATACTATCATCAATTAGCTCAAAAGAGAAATAATATTTCATTAATATTATGCATGCAATATAGGCCTACATTTATTTTACTTTAAACCTACTAAGAGCCGCAGCAGCTGCGTGACAGAACCTAATGCGACTGCAGTTAGCTTTTCTAAAACACCACTTGGCATTTATTATGAACGCGTTGCATGGCATCGCAACACAGTGAAAGCACCTATATATTAGGTGGGATTCGTCTGCATCGCGCTCTGTACGAAACCAAACGTATCTTTACATTTTTACGCATGACGAACAGAATGGTTGTTGCCTAAGACAGAATAAGTTGAAATCCCCAATCTTTCATAGTGCTTTAAAGAGGCACTGCACTCTAAAAATGATAAGGTCTCAAATTGAAGGGCAAAACGAAATAAAAATGTTGGCCGCAGCCGTTTTCTTCAGAACGCCACCTTAATGGAGCTGCAATTTATTGAAACTTCGATAGCAACTTCACACTCCAGCAGTCACGCAGATATCGAACTTTGTATCGTTGTCAGCGGATGTTATGAAGGAAATATGTCGTGCAATGCCCCTTTAAATGCTGTCTGTCTCGTCTCCGTCAATGAACCGTTTTGCTGTCGTTGTGATGCCTGAATATAATGACACGGTGTGTTACGAAATTACCGATTTAATATACGTTCGGTATATGACCT
>ATSW01004766.1:0-10497 GCA_000444245.1 Botryllus schlosseri
ACCCAGACTATAGCATACCGTTAAAAAATACGCTGGCAGATACTCTAAATGAGAAATAACATTAATTAGAGTCAGATTAAGAGCGGCGTGGAAGCCCTGTTTACAGCACGGCCGCTTTCGGGAAGAATGATTTCTGATCCAGTTTCTTCTCGCATACAGCGAGGTGACTCGAGCGTGACCAACCATTGACACAGACAAAAGCCACCGTGACATAGCCGGCCCCGTGTGGAACGATAAATGTGCGACACAGTTATCCATGAGACACAAATTGAAGGAACGGTGGTTCTGGATATAAAGACGATCGGGATGTAAACAAAACATGGAGGGAATGAAGAAATATGCATGGCAAATGCAATGTATAGGAAGCGGAGACAGCGTCAGTAAACGAAGGCAATGTACATTGCATTTGCCATGCATATCATATCATATTTGGCTGAACTTCATTGCATTTCAACTGCGTGCCACTCCATGAATAGCGCTGGCACTGGCAGCGTAAAAAAATCAACCCCTAACGAGTAAGCACTTTGACAATCTCAAAAATGTTACCTACTTTGTTACAAAAATTCGCTCGAAATATCCAGCTTTGTGTTTGTGAATATTTAGTAATTCTCTGAAGTGAGCTTGACCCTCAATTACACAACATCAAGTGCAAAAATACTCTACATCTTGATTTCATACGTTGATTGTATCATAAAAACCAAATCCGTACGATCGGGGTGTTAACTACTGCTGAATAACTTGTTAATGGGGTGAAACCCGTTTTACACTATGCTCAACATCAACGTAGCAACACTCAGACGCCGAATAAATTGTCCGGTCTGGCCTAAACCGTTAAGGCGTAGGCTTACCCTTGCAAGTTCTCGTCGAAATTGTTGGCAAAGCGACGGAGGAAATTGATTTTATGGGATTATTATATGATTTGACTGTTCCAGTTGNTACAATTGGCGATGTTTAAAAAGTCAGTATTTACTTCAGCACTGTGGCATTATGTAGCCCGAGTCGTCGCTAGGTATCTAGTACATTAATATATATCACTTCACTGAAATGTAGGGTGGGAATTAGCAATATGACGTCACGTGACATCATGAGGTTCACGTTCGTGTTCACACAGAACCTTTCGAAAAGGTTCGCGTTCACACGAACCTGAACCTTTCAGAGGTTCATACCATCCCTACTAACCAGTATTTCAACCAAAGTTTGCGCCTAATGTCGGCTAAAATTGCCTGGCTCAAATGAGAATAGAATTGTTGCGGTATGATAGTGATATGACTTCGCGGCTTGGGTAAGGCACACGACTTCCATTATCGTATTATATCTATAATATAATATATACCAGAAGAAACCACACTGCTTTTCCTGTNGCATTGGCGCATACATGTTTTAGCTTTCCTTTCGATCGTAAGAGCGGAAACTCAATTAGATGGTAATATCGATGCGGCGAAACGAATTTCTCATTAGCCTAAAAGAGATTACACGAGGATATTGTGTATTGCCAACAAGCAGATTGAATTAAACGCAATCTCGTAATGGTTGCGGTTCGTCTCTAAACGGATTTTGTATTTGATACGGATTGAGGCCGGTTTATAGCGCATGCGCTGCTGTGCGCGGTGCTGATCGCCCAGGCGTGAAGCATCGGGACTCCGATACCCCTATATGCGCGCTTTTCCACATTATATATTTAGGCAGATAAGATGAAGTCTGTCCGTCATAACTTCACTTATTTTGAAGATGCGCATGTGCATTGCACATTGTGCAACTGTAAATTTAGATTTCTTGACTACCATTTTGCCCCGTTCGTGTTAGAAATATATATGATATATGCGCCCAATTTAAATACGTGTCAAGTTGCTTATTATATGTAATTTTGGGGTCGAATTTGGCACGCATCTTTAGTGCGAATAATCACGGCAATAACTGCGTGTAAGTGGTGTAGTCGGCGGTGTTAGATGAGCCATTCCCAATACTGAGGTGTACGTACATAAACCTATATATCTGTCGACGCGAAAACTTTGGGATACTGCAACAGGGTATAAGCCCGTGGAGCAGTGTATGGGACTATTGGCAATAAATAAGCCATAAAATCTACACTACATCTTTTCCAATTGTATCCCAACTTTATTTTATTGCAATGCGCGGTTTCGTGTTGTGATGCGGAGAACCATTGTTACGTTCGCTGCGATATTCTTTTTGCCGCCATGTTCCATATCAAGTCTCGATAAAGAGGTACACAAAACGCCCTCCTAGTAATATTATATTTCAGCGAAAAGGCTTCACATTATTGCATCATACGCGATACGGCAGATTAGATTTATCTGACAGCATATGCAAAATACACAGATAACTCGCAATTCATAGGTGGGCCTACTATCCTTGAGTAGTCCGTGAGCAATCTTCATTGCCGCTGATTACCCAACTGCAATGGTCATTTCTGCCTACGAATAGTCTGACATCCAATATTCCTTGCCCGTTTTCTTGTTGAATTGCGACAGGTGGTGCATGATTAATATATAATACAATGATATTGGAACTTTGCTAATGCGATGACCCTGATCAGAATATCAGAGATGGGCAAAGTATAGTCATCGCAGGTACTCAAGTAGGAGTAGGAGTGATGACGTAAATTTCTACTTGACAAAAGTATAGAAGTAGTGATTTCCAAGTATGCGAAATGTAGGTGTTCTAGGCGTGGTTTAAGAAACTGAAAACTGTTCAATATAGAAGTAGAAGTAGTATGAAAATAATAATCTCGCGTGGAAGAAGTGCAAGTCAGCAAAACCTACTTGGGTACTGCGAAACAGTAGAAGTACTTCTTAATTGACCACCTCTGAATTTCTCCCTTACTGGAAAACCAGTCAAACTATATAGGGTGGACCAATGCTGCCTGCCATACGTTGTAGCGATTGTACAATGTACAGTCGTTATATCCATCCTGTAGAAAAATTGCATCCCGAATCCGGCGCAACGCTATACGCGTACATTATGAATGGCATCGCGATAATCCGTCGCTATACTGTCAATTCTCAAAGCAACCCACACAGAAGCGAGTTTACTCAAAGTCGCGAGCTTTTTTTCAGAGCGACAAGGTAATCAGCGACAACGCATTATCCAGGGAAGAATCTTGCCTTGATCAATGCAGCGACGATGGGAAGTGTGTGGACAATAGTGGCACTGTCTCCGAACACTGTTGGGGACACGAGATATGCCAGAAACGTGAGTATATTACGCAAATTTCTATATACTTACATACTTTGCAGTGTTATGTAATGATAGATTTATATCGACGTGATGTATTCGACTTGAATGTTTATTGGACTGTCACTAGTTTATCCTTTGCGGTGCTGCGATTTTCACAGCGTTGTTGCGTAAATACTAAACCTAGCTGCCTCAGTGGTGGTCTGTCCCTTCCGAAATGAAAGCGCTCTTTCCGACTCGATGCAAATTCGTTTCTTTCGGTGTACCTATACACCGGCCGATGTTAGATAAATATTTAGGTTTCGATTTGCACAAGTTACCTCCGAAAATATTTGCGTGTTATCTAATCGTCGGCATTAGTATCGATACTCGGAATTTCGAGGAAAACATTCGAGTTGAAACGGGGATAACTGCTTTGCGGAATGTAGCATGGAGGGGTGATGCGAGACAAAGAAATCCTTACAAAGCTATATGTCTTCAGTCTTCACCTTCATTGTCCAACGGCATATGCCCATCATGTTATGCATATGCGCACAGATCGTGCATCATGAGTCAGCGTACATGCCGCAAAAGAAACATCAAAGACAAAAATATATAACGCCCTATTCGCATTCCCTGTTCCACTGTTTGATTCTACCTCTTATGCATTTTAGAGCATATTTTCGGCAGACCATCTGTGCAGGGATATCTAGAAACCCTATAGGCTATATCTCTGCCATCTGTGTCACGTCTAAATAGGACGTGATTTGCCGCTAGTTGCGTGTGCGTTTGTCCTGCACACAACTGACGACTTTGTCAAGTTCTAGGTACCCTTCCAGCAAAGCCCAACTATTGACCAGTGAGTATAGTCATTTAAATACAGAGGTGCCAGCACGACCGCAGGGGCTCCCGGGAAGGGGCTCAAACTTGGCGATCGGGGTCGCTGTGAACTATTATAGAAAACTGTTTGCAAAATTTAGCGATGAAGTTTCTAAACAACCAATCAATCAATGAACATATTTGTTAGCCAGTGAGGCTTCTTGAGCGCAAGTTCTGAACACATACACCCAAACGCACGTAAACAACGATATTGAAGTTGACTGCTCCACGACAAAATATCATGGACTTGGAAGGGAAATTGCCTTGCACGATATTTTTCCCTGACGGTGTCTGCATTTTCTACGAAGATAATTGTAAATTGTGTTGAAATCAGCACTGTTTAAGGTCAATCGCTCTGTATCAGCTCAATTTGGCTTGGTCTGAATATTTCTAATTCTCCAGTTTGTTACATCGAATAGATTTATACCAGTGATAAAGGCTTATTTGCTGCTTAAGTACGGCGAACATATGGTATGGTGGTTCGATTCTTCATGCTAGTCATGTATTCCAATAAAGTGTCCTTACTGTGTAATCGATCATAGCAATACATTTAGTTTGATACCTTGGGCGTTTCGCAAAAACAGTTTCGTAAACAT
The DNA here is from genome assembly GCA_000444245.1 of Botryllus schlosseri. Taxonomy (NCBI): domain Eukaryota; kingdom Metazoa; phylum Chordata; class Ascidiacea; order Stolidobranchia; family Styelidae; genus Botryllus; species Botryllus schlosseri. The sequence continues at coordinate 4,647 of ATSW01004766.1, forward strand.
TTCTTTATCCGCTGACTTAGCCAATGTGCGTCCGTGATCTCACAGTAACGTGAAGCCGCATTTCGCGTGACGTCGCAACGATAGACATCTTTTACGGGGGTGCAAAAGTCCATTTCACACCTGAGCTGCGGTGCGGAATTAGCCGTCACTTGATGGATTCCTAACTATTTCTGCTACGGCAGTTCGATAAGACCGACCGCAGATGAGATCAGATATGGTTAGTTATGACGATAACATCGTACACATGACTTTGATTTCATGGTGGCTGTGCGGCTTCTAATTTCGATTGGCCCCGGTTGGCTTCGCTGGCGCGTTGTTTTCGATGGAAATCTCGAAATGAATGCATTGTGATCGATTATTATCGTAGTACGTATGGTGGTATAGGTTTCCATATCTTGCGTCAATAATATGTAGCAGCGTAATGCAACACACTTCCATTTACAAGGCCTGATATCGATCTATCTACCTGTGTGATATGCGTTTTCCCACAAATTCGGTCGATGTTCTTGGAGTTATTTGTTTGATTCTTGGATACTCTTGCGTATTAGTATCCATTCGTTTTGGTGGGTTCCCATATTTACTTTACAAGCTTTCACCATTTCCAGGCCGCAGCATATAGTCAGGGTCAAAGTCCCTCAACTATAGTCAGAGTCATAGTTGAGTGACTTTGGTCAGGGTGTGGCAAATACCTTTGTTCTCGATATTGTGACGATATATGTTCTCGCGTCGTCACAATGCGTCCGTCACATCACACTGCTTTTCCGTTTTCAATTTTTGAAATGCGCCTCCCAAATTCTGACTCCCGCCCAAGCCTATATTTTACGTACGAAAGGCTGCCTCTAAGGTTCCTATCGTAATTGTGAATCACGATCGTTATTTAATTAACGCGGAAAGCGTCTCGGTCGATGACTGGGTTCTATCGTTTGCGTCTGGATTTCATTTGTCTGCATAGTGAGCTGAGCAACCCTCAGACACGGCACCCTTAATCCATGCTACGTATTTTTTTGCGTCTTTTCGCGGTTGGTATACGCGTGCATTGTGCATCGTGCAATCACAATCAGACGGAAGTATTATATATGTCATTTGAATGTGAAGAGTTGGTGCATGATGTCTCCCGCAGTGTAACATGATGATTGATGATCCATTCGTTGCGGTATCGAAGATTTGTCTGCGTTGCTGCGCAAACATCTTTCGGCGAAAAGCCGTAATTGCTGGTGGAATTCGGCGAAAGTACGACGCTGTTCAAGATCATTTTCCATCTTACGCTTCCCCCAAATGGCAACGGGACAGGGCTTAGTGCGGGGTGTCGGGAACTGTGGGTATAAAACTAAATGTAGATATCCTTGAGAATCTTTGTGTTCTGCTTTGAGCATCGCATTTTCTCCTCGTATATATGGATATGGAGTCGTAATAGTAATCGTTTCATAGGCATTTGACCACATAACGATATTATTTGTAGTTCTAGTTACTCTTTTTGCATTCGTCATATTCGTGACGAGAGCTTATATGTTTTTCCCGGTACCGATTTTTTTATAAGTAGCGGTTAACCTATAGATATAGAATTGATATTAGTGATGGAATGATTTCGGAATGCATGTGGGTAGCAAGTGATGGGTGGGCTCGCTTGTTTATCGGGACTGTTGGGATGTTGGGATAATGGAGATTACCATCTTCAGCGCATACGCTCTTGTTAGAGCTTGAGAATATGCAAATGTTGCTCACAACACCTCTTACGGGATTTCACTTTCATCTGCGAATTCCAATGAGATCAAGTGTGGCGCATGAGTCAAAACGTTTTCCCGCTTATGACGATTGTCTGAACCGCGAACCAATCTCATAGCAATTAAAATTATGGTGACCTATATTTTTTGATGCGAAGATGCTATTATCCCGTAAAAGTGTTCCAGTATATATATGCTGTCCGTAGATAACAATATACATTTTACCATTTTTGGGTTGGGACTTAATACCTTGCCTCCTCCCTCTACACACACACACACACACACACACACACACACACACACACACACACACACCAAGCAACAAATACCGACGCCAGTACCTCCATTTCTTCCAAGGATTCGTTTTGATGTTGACATTGGTCAGATCGGTGCCCTTTTTTCAGCTAATTAACGTATTATTTTTATTTCTTCTGCACCATTCAGTACTGGTCTGCATGGAATGCGGATCGCACTTTATTTTTTCATTCCGTAAGCCTTACATGCGACCGCCTCCAACCGTACTTATGCGCCTTTTAATATTTGAGACCATTGTTAACGGGAATTTGCCTCGTCTATCTGCGAAAAAATAACGACGTTAGATTGAAAGGTGACATGCGATTGATATAGGCCAAAGGATTGTAATTGCCGACACGTCGGGTCTGGCGGCATTTACGTTCGCAATTCGAACAAGTGCGAGGCGTTTGACACACCTCTCGTGTGAATCCGCGTGGAGTCCGCAGTGATAAGAGTTTCGGGCCATGCATGCAATAATTTCACGTGCGGCGACCGCTAACCGCGACCGGGACACGTAGATATCATTGGGAGTGGGAGTCATAACTTTTGACTTACATACCCGGCGAGATAGCGTAGAGGTAGATATCACACCTGCAACACAACAATGGATTACGAATTCACGTCGGACCGTGGTCGGCGACGGAATACTTAAGGAAGTGTTGGAGGTTTATCTATATAGGCTCCTTTTCGCGATCTAATCCGCAAGATCGGCGTCTTATGAAAGTCTAGAAAGGAAGTCCGCCGTGCAACAAGTCAGTTCAGGAATCAAAATTATCAATGTATCCCTGGTTGTTGTTCTTGTTTGCGGTATTCATGGTGTTTGTCGACTATACCATGGTCATTAACTCTTACACCAGGCCGAAATTCCTTATTTTTGATTCCGTATCTGCCGACTTTAAGCACGGTCTACTTCTAGCCTTTTTGTAAGACACCGCTTACACGGATGAGATGGCGAGGAGGAGCCTACCTCCAACACCGAGGTAGGAATTCTGGAGTCGAACTCGAACCCACAATCCATTGGTGTTGTAACTGTGGATTAAACCTAGAATTGCTTTTAAAACAAAGTGTTTTAAACAAAGGCATTTAAAAAAAAAATTGTGTTTTTTTAGCTGTAAAATTATGTCATAACCGTGTAAATACTCTCCAAACACATGTTATATGAGCCTACGGACAATTACCACCGATACAGCCGTCGTATATTGATATGGGATGGTTGGAACCCTCAAATAAAGGGTTCAACATAGTACAGATATTTCGTCAAAGGAGCTATATTTACCCTATATTTTCAATTGTCAATGTCAATCCACTATGACGTCACGATTGAACATTCGTGACGTGATGGCTTTAAAACAAAAAACAAAACAAAAAACAATAAAAACAAAAACATGTTTTAAATTGGGGCCTTGTTTTAAACATGTTTGTTTTAATTTGATTTTTGTTTTAAATGCAACCCTAATTATACCACTACGCTATCTCGCCACATACAGGTCTGGTGTGGAAATACCAATGCAGTAAAAACACAAAGAACTGCCAAAGACAACATTAACCACATGCCGAGCATGCACAAAGAATCATTGATGCACACTTGTCCCCTTTTTTCGAAAGTAACTCTAGGAATCACACCCATGCAAATTTGCCTTGGACATGGGGACATATCGAAATGGGCTACACATATGTTCACAGCGCGAGCGGTCGACCCGTTTTGAACTTCTTTCTGGTTTTGGCAAGTCATTATTGACAAGCGGCAAAGGACCGCTTGCCTTCGCCTTATTTAAATGATACGAACTGGTAATTGGCTCGATTGGTTTACGATCTCCGATTGTTGGCCGCGATTGTAATTGCTGTGTTGTTTTTCGCCACATGCGGAAAAATATACGGTTCGCGGTAGTGGCTCGGAAAAACAACCATATTCTGGTTATAGTTTAATTCAAATCAGTTTAGTCATGTCCGACATAACACTTGAGTCTGTTCCGTTAGCAACATATGATTCGCATCTATATACAGTATACACGAGCCGATGTCTTCAACGCACTTTGGGCATGGTCTGTCAGGAAATTTTGAATACTATGGCGTATCTGTGGCTCGTTTCGTTTCGCTGGAAAGCAGATAAACAGAAACTCGCCCGAGGAGAGGCATCTTCGAACCATTCCGCCCGTCTATATTTGTACTGTAATATATAGTCAGGACGCGGGTCTTTGTTGGCGGTCGGCCGCACTATGCCAAAGGTGCTATAATTAAATTAGAGGGAAATGGTGTTGTATCCGCTGAAAACGCAATGTTTGAACTTGTTTTGAATTTGCTTGCCCGTAGCTTATTCATTTCGTGCCTGGTTGGTATTCTTCTGTAATTTCGATATTTTATCTCATGCCGATACCAATCGGGGACGTCCTCGATACCTGATAGGGGGCGTCGTGTAAAACCACCGAGATTTAATCCATCAGAGTTATGGTATAGTCAATAATGTCGCAACTATAACAGCCATGGCATTAGTGCACTAATTAGATATAACAAGGCTAACCTATTTTGAGATCTGTAAAAGTGGACACTGGACACTTTTTACACGCTACAATAGCGGACGACAAAATGAGATACATATTGCAATTCCGAAAGTATAGTCACACCCGATTAACTTCTAAAAGTATGCGATCCCTCATCCGAATGTGCTTTTTGAAACTAGTTACCTCTGAAGTTTCCAGGCCTTTCCTTCTCTACTAGTAAACTAAAATTAGTTCTGACGTTCTTTAAACTTTGCGGTTCTACTTGAGTAGCAACGTTGACTGCTTTCACCATATACCTCTGAATTTACTCCTTCCACCCGTGAAAGTATCAAGAATGATAGGCAATAGGCTTATGGCAGAGGGGGGCAACATTAGGCCCGCGGGCCGGAAAGGATTTTGAGCGTCCCGCAGAGATTTTCCGGTCTTGCATGATAATATGGCCCGCGGCCGGTGAAAGATAGTCACGTAAGTACTTGCTCTGTTCGGGCGGGTCTTCATACATTTGCGAGCAAACATTTTCGACCATTAAAATGAACAGACAAAGGTGCGTTCCAATCCAACTGATCCTCAAGTGCAGTATTTATTAAGGTTGTCTACGGCTGCATGCAACCAGAGTTCAAAGAATTTGTCGACAACTTTGATCGACCACAGATCTCATTGACTGCAGCAGCTATTGAAGTACATTACGTCAATAAATTCATTAAAATATACTGTTTTCGGTCTCTATGCTCTCAAGTTAAAATTCACGTTAAATATGATATATTGCCGGTATAGGTGGATGAATAAAACGATTAAATATAGATTCAGGAATCCGGCCCTCCGACTGCAGAAGTTGCCCGCCCCTGACCTATAGTAATGAGTGTGGTTCACTATATACAAATTATATTCTGCAAGCTTTACATTGACTGGCGTAGCCGTGGCGAACACTGGAAATGCGTAACCACGCGCCGAACAGCAACCGGTTTTAATGCAGTATCCTTAATCCGCATCCCGCAAAGGATGCGGCCAGATTTCTGTCGACCAGGTAAATATTGTGATCACGCTGTCGCGAAGTCTTAATTGATGAAACGCGTCTTTTCGCGCTACTCTGAACTTCCCGTTTCCTGCCCGATCCGGATTCCAAGATTATGCTATACGGTTTAATCTCTGCAAATCGTATTTGCCGATATATCGCCTGAAATATGTCCGAATCAAAACAAATACAAATGTACCAGAGTGATGTGTTTTCCAGTTAGGGTCATCCGAGTTTGGTTTAACTCGCTCGGCTTATGTTTCGGCTATTGATTGTAGACGCGAATAAAAGAGCGAGTGCGATTGCTACGTGGCGCTATCTGAGTC
>ATSW01004774.1:0-23507 GCA_000444245.1 Botryllus schlosseri
TACACTGTTCACACCACACCTCTCTGTGGCGATCGCGCGCATAATATCATCAAAACCCAACAAAATCGCGCATCTCTGGCCGGAACTAGGCGCTTGAAGACGGGCGGCGTTTGCCGGCTCATGACTAAATGTGAGCATTTACGAATTTCTTCCAATCATGCCGTAAAAGAAACGCGATTTTCAGGCAATGTCTGTATCGTATTCGTACGTCTCCCACTCACCGCAAATCTCTGTTTATTATTAAACTATAAATATCCGCCACGTCGTGGAGACGAGTGATCGTAATCATGACGTCACAATAGCCAATTTCGTAACGCAAAACCCCCCCTTTTTTCGCGCTCTGGATACGCCCCTGGACACAATGCCTGTCTTGAATTATCTAGGATAGCAAAAAACGGAGACGAACGTCAACGCATGCCGTCGTAGATGTGAGCGAGATCACTATGAACGAAGAAATCCCGACGTTGCGCGAGGTATCAAATCACCGCCTATAACGTTTTATGTTCGTTGTATGAAGTGATTTATATTCAGGATGGAGACATAATATTTGGTGCCGAAGCTGCGCCATTCGAGATGGAGGACCTGGAGAGTCTCGGTAAACAGAGGAGTGGATTTTTGGACTCCATTGTTCCAGCGCAAGTTCCTGAAGTAACCACTCCTCCGGCTGCTATGATGACAGAGACGCCGTAAGTCATACCAAAACGGTTAGGGTCAAATCAGGGTTGTAATCAAATCGGAAGGTTCCGAGTCGCAACTCTTGGACTTTTATAGTTTTGACTCGTGTCAAGTCTAAGTCCAAGTCAGAGAGCAACGGGTTGAGTCCAAGTCGTAGTGTTTATTGTTCAAATACGTACCTTTTATGCCACCACAAAGAACATAATGCCCGTTATTCATCACAATAAAGATACTGTGGTATTTTTTCGACCATACGGATGATCATAACTTCGTAAATGTGTTATCTCCATCAACGTTCATGGCTTTGTACAATATGTTTCGTATGCTGCGATAGGCCAATCAAGGTTTCAAGGCGTCTACAGTGGCAAAAATTACCAAAACCACAATTCTCGTTGATAAATTAACTTGCAATGGCGAGGAGCGTATATTTTCAGTACTCGAAAAAATCGTCTTTTACTATTCAACTCGAATCATTGTTCCCAGCTCTAATTATTATACTCATTTCTCTCACCGCAGACATATTTATTCAAACCGATATATGACATTTTATGGGCCTATTTTTCAATTATCGGTCTCGATATACAAGACTTGAATAGTCAAATAGAATGTGTCGAGTCACGTGCAATGACTCGAGTAAGAGTCGAGGAAGAATTGTGACTGGAGTCATTACAACCTTGGTCGAATAATTGATAATTTTAATGTTGTAGAACAATGCCCAAGCCGCCAAAAAGGCGAAGAAAAGGGGCCAGAGACGAAGAGTCTGTGCTCGCAGTTCCATTAGAAGAGGAAGCGCCGCCTGCGGTTCGTACATGCTTTTTAAGTTACGATTTTCTTTGAGACTGTCGAATTGCGTAGGCTCCTGAGTCAAGCTCACTGAATTTGGGATCTCTGAATGAGTACGAGTTGCCGGTTAGGAGGCATAAAAAGCCACGGAAACTAATCGTGGATCCGAAGGTGGAGCGTACGGCGAATGAAATCAAGAAACAAATCGCAACGAAGAGTAGAACATTCGAAGAATACCGAGATGAGGTATCGAAATTGTCATTATTTTGTAAACTGGCGGTACCTGTGTTAGTACTTAGTAGTGATGATTCAGAGCTAGCAATGGCTGCAAGCACATCACATAAGAATACCGGTGTCATGATTCACGCCAAACGACGACATGTATTTTCTAGTTTTTTTACAACTAAATTATTTTTAAAACAGGTACTACTCTTTAAAATGGTTACTGGAACTACTTTTTGTGACATCATGAATTGCAATTGATTGAAATTTAAGGGTTTGCTTGACGAGCCTCTGAACTTCGTTCCGATGGATATGTTGACTGCTGCTCCTACGTTTTTGCATCCACATTTTGAAATAGCAAGGGTAAGTGAAAAAATGATTCATTTTCCAATCTTCATGACTTACGTGTGCGGAAATGCTATGAATTACAGATTGGAACCGCTCGAGAAAGGCAGGTTGACGATCAAGGCGTACTTCAAAACATGTATAGATTCAGGGTGCAGAGTATACTGTCGGAATGTAAGCTACATTGATATGAAATTGTCAATATATTTTGTCAAATTTCTGTCTCCTATTAATTTCCAGTGTCCAGTCCTCAGCAGGTGGACGTCACAGAAACGGTTAGTATGATGTTTGTGCTCATTACGTTTTCATTACTTGCCCCTCTGGAAGTTTTGAGTTAACTGGTAGATGTCAATGTGAAAATTGAATGTAACACAACCATCTACTGAATTTTGGTTTGCACATTGGACGTATGTGTGAATTATAATATGTCAAATCATGACTTGGCAACGGCATTGGAATCAAGTCACTAGAAAGTCGCAAGTCATTCCGAGTCACTGCAGATTTTGACTCGAGTCAGGTCAAGTCATTTAGAAATTGTAAGATCGAGTCACGATTCGAGTCATGCAAATTTTCAAGGCGACTGATCTTTCGTATGTAAACAATAAATTGGATGGCAACGGCCGATTTTATTGCTTTGTGCAGCTTGACTGATGCTGGAAGTTGAAGCGTTTCGCGAGAGCGAATTTACGATTTGTGACAATTCTACAGCTGACGAGCGGAACGTAGAATTTAAAGAAACTGCACTTGATCGAAAGCTACTGTCGCGCTGATTCCAAAAATATGTATTAATATCTGGTCAGGGCACTGAAATCGTGATTGTAATGTGACACTCTAATTGTTCGGGGCAATGGAGATTTCAAATGTGGAGGGCAATTTTGGGTAGAGTTCCAGTGCACTGACCAGATTTTAGTTTATATTTTTGGACTCAGTGTGACGGTAGCTTTTCTAGGTTACTTTGTTACCGACTCGTCACCACTTGTGATGTACTGATATCAAGTCCGCGTTCTTTCGTGGTTTCAAATTTCACAGACCGAGGAATCCTCAATCCATACTGCTCGAGATATATCAAATGTACGGGACGGATTGGGAATCGGCGCTTTACCCGAGGACGAGTCCCTGCTACTGACTGACCAGTCACGATCCCGGCGCCGTACTCCAAGTAATGTTTCAGCTTGAGACACAATATTTTTCTTTTTCCGAAGAGAGTGTTTTGTTTCTAGAAATGGATGCGAGTCGGGTGTCTGAATTTGGTGGTAACGTGTCGGAAATGTGAGTTACTTTTTGATGTAGGCACATTTGTAGAATGTTCTTATTGACTTCTCTTAATTGATTAGGATGAGTTGCCGACTGGTCGTCAAAGTAGTCATTGCTCACATTGATTTTCAGTCACTAAGTATTTCTAGTTTTTCAGAGTTCTCAAGTAGGGTTTGCCTATTTGCACTAGTTACTAAAGTAGTTGATGGTAGGCGGCTTCCATTTTAAACTTAATTGAACATTGCTACTTCTGCGTTAGTATAAATTTCCAAGTCAGTAATACAGTCAATATTCTAGGTCTAGGTTTGCATAAAAAGGTGCAAACTGTTAAGTAGAAGTGAGCTCAGTCTAAAAATGTAACCAAGTAGGCGTAAACCGAGAAAGTTTTCCGAGCTCTCCTCTGACCTGTTATTAATTTTGCCTAGATAACGCAACTGTTTCATATAGAGTGCCCCAGGAGAACATANACGACAGAATTGCGGAGGAGCAACCCATACCTGAAGAGTTTCCTATGCCACCGCCTGGTGACGACTTGGAGCTGATGCCTATTGCTGAAGAGGATTTGCTCAGGATGCAGGAGATATCTGTGATGGAGTAAGCCATTTCAAGTCTATCGATTTCATGTTTCNGATAACAGGTCCATTGTTCGTAGATTGTTCAATGTTCACGCATTTAGGTTGGTGTTAGGNCATGTATTTNCNAACACATTCTAATGAAGTATTGTTTGTTACTACTGCCATAATATAGTGTTTTCCGTCTATGTTGGAAANCATTGACCTCTTATACAATAATANTGAACCAAATTCAAGTGCATACGCAAGGCCAATATCACATCATAAACAAATNAAAGGTAGCAGAGATATATGCCAACGAATTANGAGCCATTTTTANTGCTGTCTAGATTCGAATTTTGAGTCCCAGTCGAGTATTAGTTGNAATAATTCCAGCTGAGTAGTGAGGNTAGNTNTTTTAGTAAGGAAGTCGCACACCCTTCATATTAAGAGTTATTGTTGCAACGAGAAGTATAGTTTCGGTTCAGTGCAGGCCTTGAAAACTAGATTGGTTCTCAACGTCCAAAATATGTTTCACTGGGTCTTATGGATTCGGCCACGGTTGCACAAGGTAACCAATATTCATAGAAACGACATTTCTGTGAAGTAGTGACCAGGTTCCTAGCCTCGTAACATTACGTTTTGTCTCGCGATAGTGAGGTGCAAAGACATTGGGGGCAGCATGACGAGGTGACAAGTTTCAGTGAGATAGCCCCGCCTGGAATGGTGACTAAAGCCGAAGCTGCCAAAAGGTTTTATTCATTACTAGGTGAGACCATCAGGTTGTATNTGTGCCACTCAGGGAGTCCGTATAATNTGCGTCTATATCTTTAGTACACGCGAAGGCAGGAAGAGTCCACTTGAGCCAGGANGAAGGTTTCTCAGAAGTTCTGATATACAACTGCTAGNATGAAGGATTTTATAGATGTTTCAACAGGAGATTTTAANGAGCGTTNATTTTTTAGAAGTTGTATTCATTTTNGCCGAATCGTTCTTNTTGANTACTTTTGTTTCTTATTACAAATCGTTCTATGTGTAGTTCTTCGGAAAGACCNGATAGTGTGATTCTTTGTGCTCCGACACGAATACAGCAGATGTATTGAGACAGTGACTCCGCATTTTTATTCATAACAACGTAGTAAAGTAATAGACTTATACTTTCACCTCGATGTACATACGACAGGTGCGCGACTGAAATAAATTTGCCGAATGCCGATTGCTAGTGGAACCTTAAATGGTGTGGAGTCGTGAAGATCCCATTGTGGTGTCACTAAATATTTCACTTACCTATATATAGTTGAGAAATTATAGGCAAAAATAACGGGAATGCATAACCCATTGCTTTTTTCTAAGGTAACCTTCAAAATAAAACCACCGACTACGCGTGAACTGCACATTCCGTAAACCGCTTTGCGAGAAATTTATTGTAGGTACCGCAGCGAAACTGATGTTAATTATGAATTGCAGTCAACATGAGCGTTGTGTTACCAACAGATTCGTTGAAACAGGTAAATACAGAACCGCTGGAACTTGTGTTGTATAAAAATGTCTCGAACACGAAACTTGTGTCGTATTTTCGGTCTCTAACGCAAAGCATGCAGCTGTGACGTCCGTTACTCGAGTGGGAAAAACGACGCTTCTCATACAGTTGGGCTTGGATGAATTCCGACACGATGTTGTGGCTCAGTTCCCGTTATTTACATCGATCATGAGTACATCCACGTTGTCCCGTTTCCTTATCGAATTGCGACCGCCGTCTCTTGCCGGAAGTACGGCGAGGGCGTTGATCCCGTACTGGAACTGTCTGCCTGAGTTTTTCTCGTTGCTGATAAACGTTTCCACCGCGGGCGCGCCACCCTGCTGACCGGTAACTTTGCATTGTAAATATTCCGGCGCTTCGCGCAAATCTTTATCTTGCGGGAACTGAAAGGTTACGGGATGCGTTTCGTGAGCAGTGTACATTCACTTACACATACTAGAGAGGACTCACATCCATTAATATTCAGACATATCGGAATTAACGAGGATGTGGACATGTGATCCCAGTATTTCTTAGTCACTGATATCACGCGTTCGTTGTCTATTGCGATGTATAAACGTGAATTCCAATTCTTATCTTGGTATCTTATCTGGGAATTCGAACAACCTCGCGCATCGCGGTCAGCTTACCTCGGCTGTAATTTTGCGGTGTCGTATTTCTTGATACCCGGCTAGCTTTCGGTAGGACGGTATTAGCGCGAGGGAGCATATTGCCGATCCGGCTGGGTTTTCTGTGTGAAATATCGAGACTTGACATGAAACCGACACGTTGGCCATGCCGAAACCGACGCAGATAGACGTCTGGATCAAGCTACATCAAATTTTGTGTCGGTTGCGCTGTGTGAAATATAACACGGCAAGCCTGTGACAACACGTTTTCGATGGAAGTAAAATGATATGTGCTTTTCTATGCAATTCACACCTGTTCCCCCTTTCATGTTTAAGTTGCTTGGGTTTCTGCATCATCTATCATTATGTAACTCTGATAGCATGCGGGAGATAGGAATCGCGGCTGCGGCCCCTAACGTCCGGATAGGCCATATCCTATATTTTGGACATACTTACACACGAAAATATAAAAATCATGCTGTTGGCTACTCCCCATGCATTTTCTTGCTACCTTGTATCGGCCAATTTGCGGATGCTCATACTTCGTATGTAAATCACGTATATATACCACTCACCTGGTACAATGAAAAACAAGTTTTGCCCTTCATTTCGGTTCGTAGTCATGAAGTAGCTTTTCTCCCTGTATCACGACAAATATAATAAATGAAATTGGTCGACCAAGGTCGTGACATATCACGTTACCTGGTAACCGCCGACAAGGAACTAAAGTGCAGTTTGGCGCCAAATATTTTCGCAAGGAGTGATGAAGCCATCTCACGACACGCTTCTAGAGTGCTGATCACTACGATGATGTCGGCTGTAAGTTTCGGCATTTTCATACTGAATCATCTTCCTTACTACTTGGGTTTACCAAATAGACTTATAGGATGGTGGTTTTCTCACCGCACCTTTGGACATTGACGATCTGAAAACTTCCGGCAGCAACGCCCAATTATGCCCTGTGATTCCCAGATCCAACAATTTCACCGAGTTCTGCTGCAGGTGTATTTGTGACGTCACGTGGTTTGCAATAATTTTATCCTGTAATATTTTAGAAATAATGAATCCTTGTCTATCATACCGGGTAGTGTCACACAAATTGAGTGTATCTGTAGCCCTATATATAGGCATGCAGTATAGGCCTGAATAACGTTATTCGGCATGCGCTTGCGCGCACAGCATCCAATGCGTAGTCTCATTGTTGTTGCTGACGACGTTACAATAATAATACTATCACATCATTATTCATTATGCCTACGTCTCGAACTCGGATATTGTCAGCGGAGGGACTGAGTTGTACGTAGTATGGATGGATTGGATACGGTACGCAGCAGAGATGAGCGGATTTGTATTTTCAAGTTCATATCCAGTTACTATACGGAATATTCTAAACATTGTGAATCATTAGGAGTTCCATGTCCAAATCCAATGCGGCTGAAAAAATGGCAAATCCTAATCTTAATTTAAAAAAACAACATCCAAATCTGCTCATGTCCGTTACGTATAGGCCTGTCGGGTTACCTTCTCCCCAATCGACAATACTCCAACGACGGGTGTCTTGAAAGTGCGGCATGTCGATAATCCTTGCGCGGCGAACAAGCCTATCTGATAAGCTGTGACTAAGGTCCCATTCTTCACCAAGATATTGTCTCGCGAGTTGGATACCTAATTTCAAAATTCCAATGAATGATGAAGATATTGTGAAATAATCTGAAGATCAACATTACTTTATTGCGGAGGCCCGGTTGAATGCTTCCGTCATCTAGTAAATTCGAACTGAAACCGTCGGCATTCGTCGTTCGAATTTCATTGTTACCTTAAAGGCAAAACGTCATTCCTTCAAACATTTATCACCAGCTCAAGACTTGACTGTGCCATGTTATACGCTACTGTCCTTCCTTACCATGGAATAGCCTACGATCACAAAGGACTTATTTTGTTACCTCAAAGGTAGGGCTATCAAATTGACATGTGTGGTCAATGAGCAGTGGGTGGGCACATCAATTAGATGCAGTAGAAACGTGGAGTCTGGACTCACGGTCATCGTAGAAAATACAATATTAGGACGATTACGGATGTTGAACCAATATCCCATGTTGCAGCAGTAGTGGGCACTGGGCATACGCAGATCGATATTCAAGTAGTATTCAAAATGTTATTTAAAGCATACATTAGGCTATTATTCATATCCGATTTGAAACAAGGGTAAATCATTTCGTTCATCTTGTCATTCATATGCAGTGATGCACCTCTNCACNCGTTCACCTACCTGGTGAATTTTGGTTCACNGCCACNCTTTCTTGAACCCTGATATCCTCGGCCAGAATTTTACCAAATGCGTCTGTAACGAGCATTGTCCTCTTTTTAGTTGCTCGGAATTAAGTTAATAAATGAGCTGNNTATTTACCGATAATGGGGCCTTCTTCCGCTCCTAGGTTATTGACGGTATCGTTTATTATAAGAATCGCCTCATCCAACGTGCCGCAGTCTGGCGATCCGGCATCTTGTGATNAAAATATTGTAGTTATGCAAACCATGGTTATTGGTTATCCCTTCANGACGAANTCTTATGCCGTACCTATACGTACAGTCCGATTGATCGGAGTACTCGTGAGAGTAGTCACTTGATTTTGGGAAGCGGATGAGGATAATGTGAGTGTCCCTTCCTCCTGNTGATGAGAGGAAGAGANTTTATAACGCGTAATTCGTTGATTTGGGCCTTAAAACTTACAGCGGATAATATACTATCGATATCAACGTCGGTTAATCCCCTGCCGTCTTCGGAAACGCTAATGACAGTGGCGGGCTTGTATGTGAGCTAAACGGATTTATTTAAGCGTAAGTTCATAGATCCTAGTTGTAATATTGTTTGATGAAGAGATATAATATTATCTCACGGCGTGCTCCCCATTGCGACAACAGACCGATTTCCCGCCCGGTTGATTCTGATCTTCTCGAGGCCTGTCATTCTTGTCAACGGATGATTTTCGTTTGACGGCTCTGACATTTCTTCATGCAAATAACACAAAAACATTAATATCAATATATGGTGCCGCAATACCNATGTTAAAGTCCAAAGTTTACGCTCATCGATCCAAGTAACCATGAATAATTTCACAGACGTAGATTGGCTGATGTATATGATGGACTCGGACAAATTTTCTGCTGTATATATAATAGCACTCCCAGAAGGCGCACAGGAGCCTCACACACAATTACGCTAATGCATTGGATCGGCAGTTACATACAGGTTACTATAATTTACATAAATGCATTATGTCTGGGTATCTAAAATCGATTAACTCACGGATAATCTTCAACAGATGCACATGAACACATTCTTCCCACTTGATTACTTAGGCATTCCAAAGCATGTGGGATGGCGGGAAGTACAACATTCAAACATTCCTGTACGGGAATTTGCAAATCGAATTCATTCATCGTTACAATCCACACAACTTACTGAGGATGCCTTCTTACTTCCCGGTACATTTATGATGAGGGTTGATCCTCGTATCCCGCACTTGAGTCTGTGCAAAAGGTGGAAATATGCAATCGATACATTCCGAAATTTCATCCAACCCTCAATAGTTGTGGCATCAACTTTGAGGAGATATTATGGTCACTTGGCCAGGGATGCGAACGCAAGCATTATTGATTCAGTATCAAGTGCTTACGGACGATTAGATCCATGGTAATGTACCAACTAGATCGCGAATTTTCCATTATAAAAATGTCCGTTTACCTCGCGACTTACCACATCTATCTCAAAAATGTTGGGAATTTTGTCGGAGCGTTATATACCTGGTAGTCATAGCGTCCGGCGTGACTTTTAGCGAAGCCGTGATGATCGCAATTGTAAAACCCGGGGTTTCTTTGTCAATTACGCTCGCTGTCGCTTCTGGGGTGACATCCCTTGGCCCTATTCCAGTTCCTCCAGTGGTAATCACTAATTCGAGTCCCAAATCGTCGCTCCAGTTTTTCAGAGTGTTCTGTGATGCATGTGATCGTCAGAACGTGGTTCACAATACTTGCCATGGCATTGTTGTAGGTGGGATGGCATATCATCATTTTCAGAACACCCATTCTGTACCAATGAAAATGATCTATAACTACGTGCTATAACTGTCGTACCGACGACGATTCCGAGGGTTCCAACCATTCCATATTGTACACGTCGACCATATCGGGTGCAAATCTTCCGTAGGCTATAGCCTCATACTACATGTCTTTTCAAAAGTATATGTACATATGAATGGCATAATTATACGTTTTAAAGCACTGTATAAAACACCTTAGTCTGTTTAAAATGCAACCATAAGGCGGACGCTCCTCGGAATATTTATGTATAGGTTACTTAACTCTACTGGTCACGTGTGATTGATCATTTACATGGTTTTCAAGGTGAAAATTGTAAGATATACACGAAATTAATCCGTATAGTTGCGGCTTCAAATATTTCTGATGTGTTCACCTTACGTGATCAATTTACGAATACGTACTAATTATGTTTCGGTTGAGTGACCTGATACTTACGGTTGCCCAGAAGTAAACATTTAAGTATCAGGTTTGTGGGGGTGTATTATACAACGTTTACTTACTATTTAACCTGCCAAATTTGGCATATGAACCATTAAGATAACTATCCCTTCGTTTACGGTTATTATGCAACACGATGCACAATCGTCTGACCTTATCAATTGATTATTATTATTTCGAAAAACAATTTGCGCCATTCAAATTTTTCTCTACTTATAGCATCCACGAATCTATATTCATTGTGCAATGCGCATTTACGATTATATGGTAGCCTATTGATATTTCGAGTTGGCAATATATGTGCGCGCCGACATTTTTTTGTTTGTTTATTGCACCAGTATTTACAGTTTTCTGCTCGACTGTGATTTTAGTCGCGCTGAGAATAAAGATCACAAATTTGAGAGATATCGGCTTTACTCACCGCAATTTGATCCTCCTCGTCTGGAACGATTTTGTAAGCTTTTACCACCGATCTGAAACTGGAGATATATATACTGTAAGAATACGTCGAATATCCTTTTCGCGGTATTGCTATCGTCCATCATATACAACCTTACAGCCTCCACTATTACTTTTGACATACCCGTTCATCGTTTGAGTGATCATGACTGCTATTCACGTGCACTGATGGACTTGTTCCACGAATTGGGTATTTGGGAACGTACCGCAAAATATTTTGAGGCAATAATTCGTAGTGTAGCAATGACAACAAACAAGTTTTGGACTGTAATATATGGAAATAGTGACTTGTGACTTTCATTGTTACGTAGGGGTAACGTATATCCTCTTTTAGGAGGATTTGTCCTCCATTTCCAGGAAACCGAAAATGTCCTCCGAGAATGCCTAAATGTCCTCCATTTTGGAAATCCGTCCTCCCATAGCTTTGACAGCCAGGGTAATGGACAGGCTGAATTAAAGATAAATGGCGCAGAATCTGTAATGCAGTCGTTCGGAGTGGGACTCGAAAAATCACCCTTTTTCTTTTAGTCAACCCCACAGCAGCATCTTTAAGAAGTGGGTAATCCGGGAGTCGGGTCGGAAAGATGACATTTCTATATTTTATAACCAGCAGTTTTCTAGTCCGGTAGTCTGACTTTTGTTATTTTCTAAAAAGTGTCCCTCCTCCCGATTTCAAAAATATGGTAACNCTATTGCTACGGAATACTATATGTGTCGACTTTATTTTGAATCTCGATCATGTATANGACTTACATTGACCANGTAACGTAACCACGGTGCTGTTTAAACTGAACCGGTAATGAGTTTACGTNACNGNCTGTATNTTANTGTTAGTATCCTTGATTTTAGTCCACATATCAACATTCAAGTGTAGGTTTTATGTTTTAAATTCCAAGCTACTTTTCATCAGGGTCACCATATTTTGTAATCTGGAAAGAAGGGCACTGTTTAAAAATCAAAAGTTAGTTTACCGAAATTGAAAACAGCTGATTTTGGAATATTTACTGGAAGTCTTGTGGTGTTGATTAAAAAAAGGTCGTCACTTAGATTCGACTCCGAATTACCCCTGTGGTGTTGGCTAAGAAAAAAAGGTCATCACTCTGATTCGACTCCCGAATGACCCGCTCGAACGTCCGCATCACCCAGTCAGCGTCATTTATGCCGATTTTCAATTGGCATGTACATTGGCCTAGCTGTAAAAGCAGTAAAGGAGGACTGATTGCCAAAAGAATGACATTTAGGCGTCATCGGAGGACATTTTCAATTTCCCGAGAAATGAGGATATATGGCAACCCTACTTTTCACGGGCCGTAAAATGCCGAGGTCAGACCTAAGCCATACGTTCGCCTTGATTGTTTGAAGTATTGTTCCAGCGACGTCGTCATATTCGGTGTTACGGCTGTTGAATGTTGACATGCAAGTGACGAGTGTCAGTCGAAACTATTCGGGTTATTTCAATACGAATATGTTATTCAATTGTATATTAAAGTTCTGTACCTACGAGGGCCTCTTCAAGTAGATGTAGTAGTTTTCAAGACATGTCAAAGCTACTTCAAGGGGTAGTAGAAATACAAGTGGAAACAAGGAAGTAGTTTCAAAACGTAGATTTGGTCGAGGGTTCGCATACTCTGAGCAGTCAATCAGAAGTGGCTTAGTGGCTATAGTCTCGAAATTGGAAGTTGTGTCTTCGTGACTGATGCAAAATGATCAATGGAACTACAAATAAGTACAATCTTCGAATATAGATTCAGTTACTGTGATACAGAGGATATTTCGTGCGATTCTTACGAGAATTTCACTCATACAAGGGATGCAAATTTATCCAACACCTGCTTTCTACTTTTTGAAATCCACAGTGTAAAAAATAAGTGATTTTGCCTGGAAAACTGTTCAAGTAGAATTGGAAGTAGTCTAAGACGTAACGTAACTAGTATAACTAAGTAAGTATACCCTAGTACAAATTGGCAAAACCTACTTTAGTACTACGAAAAAGTAGAAGTACTTCGTTACTGACCCCACTGTATGTTAACATGTTCGAAACATTTATTTATAAAGATATGTATTTTGGATAGAAATATGCAATGCACAATACAAGCTTCCGCGGGCCGCAGGTTGAACAATCCTGCTGTAAAGCGTACAAATCAACGATATGTAACTTTCAAACCATGTTCGCTTCGTCTCACAATATGAAGGCTGTGCTGTGTAGGCTATATAGATAGGCCTGAACGTCGGCAAAGAGACAAACGAACGGATGTTTTGATGTTTGCTGTTGAGCTTCAGGTGTAGGATTGAGTATCAAATCTTTCAATGGGTTTTGTGTTTCGAAAGGATTGACCAACACTATACAATCGAAGTCTAATTTATGGAACGACATATGTCAACTTTAATGGATAAATCATCTAGTATTCCGATGCATTAACGCGTTGTTATATATAATTAAATCTCGAAATATTGCTTCAAGGAATATTACATGATGGAGTTGCCATGCAATATTCATTAGATTTCCAATTTAGTTGACTCATGCAAAATACACTGTAAGAGGAGCCACTTGTACGTTCATTGATATGTAGCGGTCTTGTAGTTAATAGGGAATTGGAGATGTTATGTATTTATTTAGCGGTGAAGGTGTGATACGAGTCCGTCCCCAAATTGATATCGGGGCTTCCATTCCATTTATTTCCGAATTATTCGTTAAATAGTCAAACATAGCTTTCGGGTCCAGTCCTGATATCCACAATTATGAGTTGGTTGGGCAATTGGCACAATAGGTCACTATGAGATGCTGAAGTTCATCCAATCCTTACGGCGTTATATGCTGCACCGTAGGAAAGCGGATTATGCCCCATCAACTGCCAAAGTTTCACCATCGACTGTTTACATTCGATAGTTCTACTAAAACTCACAAATGTGGCTGGTATATCGGAACACCGTTCGTCTATTTATGCTTCAGATGCACACTCGATTTCACGAGTGAGATATACTCTTTGATTAAACATAACCGTTGTGTGTGACTCATGTCTGGCGATCATGACTTGCATTCACTTATTGGTAACATTAATTGAATTTAAAATTACCCGTCGTGCTCCTGGACGATTTTCTGTAGATTCGGCCCGCTCAAGTCGCATTTCTCTCCACTAGAGCAACGATCGCTAACTGAAAATACATAAAATTACTTCGAAGCGGAACTTATACATACATTTGGTAATCATATTAAACGTCAGTCAATTAATTCGGTTCTCCATGATATCGCGGTGAAGCACAAATTACGGTATCTCCAGACGTTCTCGAATAAACGATGGCCGAAAGGCTTGACGGGGCACCGCTAGTGCCAATTTACCGGCAGATGCGCCGCGTGCGTACTGCTATCTTTCAGGATAATTATATCAAAACAGAAATTTCTTGTTATTCTTAAGGAATTTTAGCCATTCAGAAAAGAGATTGCGTGCGAAAATTACATAAGTATCTGCGGTATGTTTCATAACGTCTGGCCCTATCACTTCGGGCCATAGACTACACACCATGCAATTATCACCATGGTTAAATCGATAAAATATAATAATACTTGGCTGTAAAAGTAATCTTGACGTTTGCTATTATGGAATATCTCCAGACGCTATCTAGAATAAACCTGCCGACGGGGAGATACTGAAAATTTACAAACCATGTGGTATTTGAAAATTGGCATGTTTTATATTTATATGGGCGTTATTATTTTCTCATCCCGGATGCATAACGTATATGTCGTCCGATATGCATCTTCCTCACCCAAGTAGATTTGGCATATTAGGCCTACATCAACATTACATGTGGGGACACATCTACGAAAAAAACTAAGTGCCACGGTTTCTGTAAATGCAAAAGGTCGAAACGAAATGTTATATTTCAAAATTTGGGGCAGCAATGTAAGACTATGCATACGCTATATGCCATCGTCTTTGTGACTAATAAGAGTAATAACTCTCAAAAATTACATAAGGTGGCTTGCACGGACTTCGTGTTTTGATCCACTTACCGTGTTATTACTGATTACCGGTCGGAAGTCGCTTGTAACTATGTCGTTGTCGTGCGGATGATATTGCAAACCATGATTGAGTGGAAAATATTGGATCAGCGCCGACTTACAATGCACTAGCCTATTTGTTGCTAAATCAGGATACTCTTCATAAGTTACTAAATGAGATTTCAATGAATTCCATTGTCATCATCTGCTCATTCGTCCTATTGCCGTTTGTATAGGTGAATTGCTAGAATGCTATGTAATTCGCATTTATTCTGACATGTAACATATAGAAAATCACGGCATGTTTGTGATATATCTAGCAATGGTAATGTGTACACTGCGAGGAAAACTTGAGTATCCAAACTATGTATGTATACGCCAATATTTGGCATTAGAAAGTTCGTACGATGCGTTGGTAAATCATTGAATACGTCGATCCAGCAGCCTTGATCAATGATGATCATTCGCTAATCAATTACCTACGACTCGGGAATCGCTTAAATGTTTCAAGGGCAGCGCGTTGGATCTTGGTATCATAGAGGTGATGTTGTAAATATCAGCTGTAAAATACATTCACTTACTCGTCAGAATGCCCACAAATACAGCTGCCTTTCTTTTCTGTGCTACCGAACTGGACGAGGATCCACTGGCCCGTCGAGTTTTCTCAAAATTTCGTCTTGAGCTCATTGCCGCTCCGTCGCAACACGACTTTTCTGTGTTTTCGAAAATTGAAGTCTCCTCTCCCTGCCTTGAGCGTGGTTTATGCCTAAGGCACAGAATTGAAGGCCTATATGCTGGTGGAAACATAGCAGATTATATAAGCTTCAGTACATACTTCCTCGAAGCCCTGCGAGAGCATGCTAAGGCTGCCAGACTGCCGATTGATTGACATTGTATTACGGCTTTTCTAAGAAAACACCACCAATGCTTGTCCCTAAATCCGAATTTACGAAGCGTAAGTAACCTGTTTCTGTCATGAATCGACTGCAGGAAAACGTTTCAATGGTTCTATGCTTCATCCTTCATGTATTGTATGCCCTATATCACGTTTTTTGAATTCTTAGATCGTAACGCCTGAACCGCTGGTGCATATAAATGGCGTAAGTGGCGTGTGTAAACTGTAAATTAGGTTTGCACTGTATTATTCTACAATACGCCGGGAGCAACGTTGTCATTGTGTTGTGATCCCAGCGACGGTAACAAGTAGGCTACTACTATCTTTCGCTCGATCTAATAGCATGTTTTCTTCTCTGATTTGAATGACTGATATTATTGTTAGTTGTTTCCGTTCAACGGGATAAAGTAACTCCTTAAAGATTAATCTAAAATCTACGCCCAATGCGCTAAATTTGAGTAATACGCTGTGAGACAATTTTATTACTGATCCCGCTGTAAAACATTTTGATAAGCTTTATTGCAACAACACAGGGAATAATAGGCTAGTAAGACATATATTATATACAATTCAGAAAAAAACATTGTGGGTAGCGGAGTTCGACTAATTACACGATTTTACATTGAATTATATTACAATTACATAATAAATAATTACTTCACGTTTTTCGACCAAATTGCAATTGCTGATAACATTTCTGACTCAATCACAATCACTTAAAAATAATGGTGACCTAATATTACACAGATAAAGTTTTGCATTACGCAGATCGCTCCAATTTCTGACCGTCAAGAGACCTAGTTCGAACACGCCCAAGATCTGTACTAAAATGCATTATAGATTGGAAAGAGGCTGATATACACAACGCCGCAGACACGCGATCATCACGTGGCCACTGGCCACCTATACGCGTTGTTATATTAAAATACTCAACATATCGCGATTATCATTTTGCCACAACGACGACTTCTAATGCACTACAATAGGAAGTCTTTCCCCGCATCGCGTACCCTCCCATGTGAACAATGGACATGCGACACTTGAGCATGCGGGTGAGGGAATAGGATGAGTGTGGGTGTCTGGTGAGCGCTGAAACGTGAGCCTTATTATAATCACTTTTTTCATTGATTACTTGTATCCGCGAAGTTTATCGCAGGGAATGTCCATATAGGCGGATCAAGTAAACGACCACATTTCAAACAAGCATGCGCAAGAATGCATTCTAAAAAAGATCGCAAGTGGCAGACACAGAGTCGANGCCGACCTCCAGATGTTCCGCAGCCCATTTGAGTTCGATGAGAAATATTGATTGGGATAGGAATACTTTTTTATGGTTGGAGCCTGAAGGGACCAAAATGTCCAAAGACAAGCATTGCTTATCAATAGAAACATCAGGGTTTCTCTTATGTTTAAACGAATAGATGATGGCGGAGCTACCCTCGGCCGCTTGCAGTGTTGGAGATTTCTGGTCTGTTGCGCATTTTCTTCTGTCCCTTTGCAAGTGGCATGTGCCTTTGATACGGTGCGAATCGGGTGCGTACACTCTCTTTTGTTCTCACAAACTCTGATTTCATTTAACTCTGTCATCGTCTCACTTTCCGGTAGTTCCGTGCTGCTGCCTCCATTTTGTTCATCAACGGACACATCAAAATCAGAAGTCTCATACACTTCGTTCTGAAATCCATGTATTCCAGAATCGCTACAGCTGGATGTGGAATATGTGTAGGATCTCCCGGTGTGTTCTTGTGTGTCTTCCACTACTGGCCTTCTCGCGGAACCGGCAAGAATAAATCCGACCTGTTGAGCAATAAAACCGCGTAGCTTGAATTATATTTTGTCAAATTGTTGTATTTTGAGTGATGCAAACGAACAGTGGCTTTCGAATAGGGCTGGGCATCACGATTAGAGTTCTCGAATCCAAATCAAGTATTAATTTTGATAATTCTAATCGAGTGCTGAAAGTACAGGTTTGCGACTATACCGAGTTATTTTCGGGTTCGATTCTCGTTTGCTGTCTCATAAAAAGAAATACCATTGCCGGTCGCAAGCTCGGATAATAGCCGGGGCGGGTTGCGGCGGGAAGGGCATCCGTCATCAAAATTTCAGCAAAATCATTGTGTGAAGCAGTGGGCACCGGTGCTTTGTGGCATCTATACGCTCGGGAGAAGCCTTATGTCGTCGTTTCGCCCAGCCCTAGTTTCGATAAAGCACGTCCGAAAATATTGTGGCGTCATACCACTAAGAACTGATTTAATAAATCTTCCAAATAGATTACAAACGATGTTACATTGTTTTATATTTCCTAATGCAAATACCAAAACAGGAACCCTTGAAATGGTGTGTATTCCTTCAACATACCTGTATAATACATTGTATAAGATCAACAAGTGGATATATCAGTCCCCATATCCATGTGTAGTCATAATTCTCTGATATAAGGGATACTAGTACTGAGAACACGTAATATATATCCAAAATCATCACGCCGGCCAGGGTTACGAATAACAGAACGGCATCCAGGCCTAATTCCACATCCAAAGGCCTCGGCTCCGCTCGGAACAGCGCTATCCCGACGAAGCATGATATAAGCATGAACACTTCGGAGCCAACCTTAAAACGTAGAAAATAAATCATTTAATACCAAACAAATTTGTACTCTTATCAACTAATTAATTTTGAAAAATAACCATACCGGTCTATATCTATCATAAATAACGCATAGCCTACGTCGTGCTGGCACATAAATTAATAGGCCTAAATATCCGTTTTGTCTTCATAGGCAGCAGCTTATTATATTGTTAACGACTTATTGAATACATAATTCCTTCGCATCATATCCTATATATTTTCATTTTATTATATACTATAGTGTTTCGAAATGATGACAATTTTTATAAACGAATGAATGAATGATATGCCTACTAGCACAAACCGAAAGAAAGAAATTTCGTTCTCACCATGTAGCTGTTGAATGTTATCATGGTTGTTACGTGAGAATCATAATATTTCCCGTCCGACTCTTCGAATATTCCGTAGTTTACAAAAATGATAATCGCCACTGTTACAATCAGAATTAAGACGCCCAATCCCATCCCTGAACGAAATAATGAGATAATTTCATTTTGTATCACATAACGGCTAACAGTTAACGAAATAGAGATTGCATCTATGAGTTGAAATAAGAAGATTCCCGATAACAATAAGTGCAGTCATATTTTGAATGTTTCGCTCATCTGCCATGGCCTAGTTACCCCTAGTAGGACTATAGATCCCCAGTAATTAGGCTACCACTGACGTTTGATGAAAATTAATGCATTCATGGTAATCATAGATATATATCCAATCGAAATTTGTTGGAGCATCTTCAATTGTTTTATTGATACATTTCGAGAATTATTATCTGAACAAAAAGATCTTACTATGTACGTGTATACGTATTACGTATGGTACATCCACATTACACCGTAATTTATTAAACACCTTATAGTACTATAACATAAGGCGCGACTCACACTTCACTGGGAACACAAGCTAATAATCAGCATTGCCATAGGCTACTCACCTATTTACAGGTTGTAATATTTGCAATGAAATAATAATATCTACATCACTTGCTTTGATGCACATGAACTTTTCAGTGACATATTTCGATTCCGCGATATCGCTTTTACTTGCTTGATTTGCATAGTATATATATATATATTGTATAATGACGAGAAGGGACTCATTACCTTTATAGGAGTTGTAAAATTTATAGGACGGCTTCGGCGAATGTTTTGTGTGAATGGGTCGGGTCCCAATATTTCTCCACACTATGTACATCATGCAGCTTGCTACCAAACTGAATTCGACCAAAAACGGATAGAGGTATGCGTGAGACGATGTCACGGCCTCGCAGTAGCTGGTGTTGCAGGAACATTCAGTCGCTCCAAATAACTCTGAAATGGCATACCAATTATCACAGAGCTCTTTCCTAACACATTTCAATTTTTATTGCTTTATTATCACAAATGTGTTCAAGGCTCAACCACGAGTACCCCTTCCCCGCTAAAGCTATAACTCATTTCGAATTTCATAGTATCAGTCAAATGTACATTGTTGCGGTTTGCGTTTTCATTATGACTTCTCGAAGCAGCGACCGATTTTCAACGGATGCTCAGAGAACATTGCCTAGTGATAGGCTATCTCGTAGTTTTCGGTTAACATTCAATTGATATCAACAGTGAGTTCGGGTATGCGGTTGTTTGTTGCTCTTTGTAAATGTATAATACTCCTTATTGGGTCGCCAAGCTGGATTTGCACTTGAACATCAAATCTCCAATAATGCACACTTTCCATACGTCCTCTGATCAATTTCCGCCATTGTGGACACCATACGAAATGAATTCTTTATTTGGACTTAGATTTGAATTTCAAATGTGGAACAGGATTTGGATCTGATAGTCGTCAATCCTCTCAATCTCTGCCTCATTCCAAAATATTCAATCCGGGCTTCTTTGACTCCGCTGTGGTTGGCAAGAGCTCGAGTCCTCGCGATCTGCAATTGTCTGGGTGTCCTTGTAATGTGGAATGTGTAGTCAAGTCGTGTTCAGCCTCAGATTCCATGCTTAAGCGATCGATTAATTACTGTATTATTCCTACCTATTCTAGACATTAAAAGTAAAAAATACAGTAAATTTATTAACCCGTACCTTCTGATGCATAAGAACTTGATAAATCCATTTGCGGAGGTCCAACTATCTTGTCTTCGTTGAGAATCTCCATTATTTCAGACTTATTGGATTCTGTTACTTGAGTTGGTATTGTCGGATTAAGAGTAGACGGAACTCTTGTAGCAGCAGGTAATCGATCAATAGTAAGTGGGTCGGAGGACATCGATTCTTCAATGATTATTAATATCCAAATCGACAGGTTTGTTGCTATCACGTGCATTGTACCAAACCTGCGATGTTTTACATTCAGATTATTTGTATTATATTTACAACCGCGCGTGTAGCTGGCTTTCCAAATCTCTTAGAATACACGTATCCTACCTGTTTAGTGCTGTGTGTTCTTGTAAGTGGAACTTATAGTAGCGAAACAGAAAGTTGACTTCCGTTAAAATAAACACCATTTCGGATATGGGAGCGAGGAAATATACGACTTTCTTGCAGCTGGGGTTTGTGTACTGAGTCGTTGTCAACAAGTCCAAAACATCTTTGATGATGATGGCAACTCCGAATATCATCAGAATACCTGTTGTAAGAAATTCTATTTGACACGCTATCGTTTCAAACCATATATTCACATAGAGATATCTAGAACTCTAGATATCACTGTTCACGCAATGCGAAATCATTGCCAGCTCGTACCTGTATCCATGTAAATTGAGCATTTCGATTGAAGCAGCCATAGCGAAACTTGCGTGCAGTCGCAAAAGTACAACAATTTCCCCCTATGTCAATTTAAAGGTAATTACTGAGAATTTTCTAATTGAATTTAAGTTTCCAATACTTCCTTTTGAGTTGAATACGTTTGTCGAGATTATATTTTGTTTTGAAATTTTACCTGTCCTCTAACTCAGTGATTCCCAACTGCGGCCCCCAGCTAGCCTTCTTGCGGCCCCCACAAAAATATTGAGAAATCAATTTGGCTTGGAGTCTGGAGTTTTCAATTAGGATTGCAGGAAAGTTGTGAGTAGACTGCTACGATTACGTCACTGCTGTTTCAAAGCAATGTGCCCTAACTTTCCAGTTGAACGGGAAGTACCTATAGATATAGGTATAGATATAGGTATTGACAGGACCGTAACTGCCGCATCCCAAGCCCCCCAATTGGGGGCAGCGAGCTCGAAGGGGGCCCAAAATTATTTAGTGAAATAGCATAAATTATAGAGTATTTTTTGAAATTTTATGCAACTTTTTCAAAGATTTTTCGCGCTGCGCGCGATTTCAAGGTGCCAAGTATCTTAATTACTGGGTACTCTTCGACCAAGATAAAATACGCAAGATTTATAGAAGTGGGCATATCGGCGTTGGCCATTACCGCGCCACGACGTACGAAGACATATAAAGTTTTAGGCCATGTAACACATTACTCCAAGAAGTGTGCCAGAACGATCGGCAGCGAGAAAACCTTGGCCGAAAAGAACTGCGCTGACGCTTACGCTGACCGAAAACTTCATTAGGTATATTCAAAATACATATAGGTATGATTGACCATAGGCGCCTAAATGACTGGCGCTGAATGTTCCTGTCTTGGCAATCTGAACGTCACGAGACAAATAGGCTACCATCCCGCATGGAAGAATTATATGCCAGTGAAGAACTACCAATCTGAAATCCTGTGCATCTTTTAGTTTAGTATGTTTGGTCGATTCTATATTTCTTGATATAGCAGATTGGAGGTCACGAAATAACAAATAACATCATGTAACGAAGTCGTACCAACGGGTCCGCCTGTCCGAATATGTTTAATTATTATTTACGGGCCCTACAGTTTCCAAGACACCTCACTCAGCTCTACCGGTAAATCTGATTACGTGAGCAGAGAGGACAAGTAATTGATAGCAATATATATGCAATTCCCGATCTTATTGACCTATTTTATTTTGAATTATCGAAAATTTTCGCGCTCTACGCTCGCTTACTAAACGGGGATCCTGATTTCGTGGCAGAAGCGAACAACGGCACGGGGGGTCGGTTTATCACCCTATGGGAGCTCAAGACCTAAGTGTTTTGGGGGGCCTGACGAAGTGCTGTTTCGTTCCTGCCAACGGGTATATACGCCCGAAGATGTTTAATTATTATCGAGTGGTCCTACCTTTTCAAACACAACTCACTCGGCTCCACCGGTCAATCTGATTACCTGAGCAGAGAGAGGATAAAAATTGATACCAATATATATGCAATTCCCGATTATATTGACCGATTCAATCATGAATTATAGAAATTTTTCGCGCCTCGCGCGATTAGTCGAGAGAAGCTGCCTAAAACGGACACCCGATTTAGATGATAAATAGCGGTAAACAGCCATCTAGCCTGAGGGGGTCTGGGGGCTTCGAAGTTCTGTTTATCACCCTATGGGTTGCCCAAGAGAAACGTTTTTTGTTGAGGGGGGGCTGACGAAGTGCTGTTACGGCCCTGGTGCAACAAGTGACTCACGATTGAATACGCAGAGATGCGTACTGCTTAGCCGGCAAAAAGCAGCATAATTGGTAGTCGTATAGCTCGCGACCCAAGCGTCCGAATAATTTGATATGTCGGTGTTCATCGAAAGCAAGTGTCGCACTGATTCCAAAAATACGAATCGGCAATAAAACTACTCCGAAATAGCCAGCAAAGGTTGATTGTTCTGAACAACGGGAGCGCGGCAACACAATGGCCAATGGCGTCAAGCGAATGATCGGAAAAATGCCAATTTTCATATTTTGGTGACTATTTTGGGTTCCTTACATTGCCTTGGTATTCGTGCGGCCCCGGCCGTACTCTGAAATTCTAAATTTGGCCCTGCCACCGAAAAAGGTTGGGAACCACTGGTCTATACTAAACTAAATGACGTACACGATTCCAACTTGGTATTTCTTTACTGGCAAATAAAGTTCCCTGCGGGATGGCATTTGTTTTGTGGGGCTCAGATCGCCAGGACAGGAACATTA
>ATSW01004776.1:0-17434 GCA_000444245.1 Botryllus schlosseri
TGGATTGACTCGACTTGTACTCGAGTCATTACGCATGACTCGACCCAAGTCATTGACTCGGCTTATTTTATATGACTTGAAGATGAAGAAATTTGCGAATCATAATGGCTAGATCAACGCATCCGACGAATTCTGCCGACATCGCTATTTGTCACCACTGCTTTCGTTGCACTTGTCTGATATATCAGATATGCCGCCGTAAAAACAACAGAAAATGATACATAGTAGCAATGCATCGTACAAAATCGTCCAGTGATGAAGAGGTAATAGATCCTCCGCAATTAAAGTACTCAAGACGTTTCAATTATACAAGCAAACAATTGAATCAAAGTTCAATTAGAGCCAATGAAATGACTCAGCTGGTGAAGAGACTGATAAGCTCGTGTGTAGATTTGAAGGCGATGATTCTTTGCATTTTTGGGCGACTAGAAAGAATGAGTATTCAATGCTCTTCGGTGTGGTTCAAAAATGCTTGTCAATTCCTACATCTAGTACACTAGTGGAACGTGTATTCAGTAGATGTGGATTCATTCTACGGCCATGCCGCTTTAACATATTTGAGGATCTCCTTTCCACATTAGTATTTTTGAGGTGTAACTTATTGATTTGATCTGCTGTCTGTGAAAACACACAATGCCCTTCGTCCATTTGACGTTTTGTTAGGTATGTGCATTGTGCACGTGAGTAATAATGAATGGCTAATGTTGTGTGATGTTTGTACAATATGGCTGTTCTAAAATAACTTCTTTTTTATTTTACTGGGTGGTTACATGATAAAATTGTTATGTTGCATAAAAGGAACACTGAATCTGGCTTAATTTGAAAAAAGTGGAATCAATGATCTGAGAGGAGAATATTCTGGATTTGAAAATAAATGGAGTATTTTAGTGAGAAATTCTTTCATATAATATAATTACATAGTAGTAAGCCGACTATTTTTTCATATCCAAAACATTCTACTCTAATAACTTCACTTTTTCTAGTTGGAATTGAGTCAAATTTGCTATGAATCATATTTTTACACAATGTAACAATATCATGAGATAGAAGGTAAAATTCGAAAATCTCTATTTGTAATTAGTCTAAAATTTTCTTTCATAGTATTGCTTTCTACTGGTTGGAATTGAGCCAAATTTGATTTTTAGGCAATCTAGCAATTTTAAGAAGTAGCCAGAAAATTTGAAAAAATGTTTTTGAACAGCCCCATTGTACAATTATTTCTCCAATGCTGTAACTGCGATGTAGTCGGTAATGCAATTGGGACAACTTTTAGTATAATCAAAACGTATCTGTTCTGTTGTCACTGCACAATACACATAGTTGCATGCACGCTTTTACAGCATGCTGGCCTGTTGTAAATACCTCCACATAAACATGCATCTATTGATTCTCTATCAACTAGTATCTTGACGTGAATTTGTTGGTTCTCTATCAGATAGTATGTAGACGTGAATTCGTTGGTTCTCTATCAGCTATTCGTGAGCTATCGTCGATGTGTTCATAATAAAAACTGAATGCTTGTATTGGTGATGTATCAGACTGACAAGAGAGATATTTGATTTTAAGTTCTAAGATTAGTAAAGTTATCTTTAGCATCGGTAAATGAGGCCAGGACCTGTCCGTTATCTGCCTAAATAAACACGTGCCAAGACTCTGATAGGGACAAAATGAGCATGTTTCGCAAACAGGGAATTCGATATCACCCAAGCAGGATTGAAAACATGAGTTGAACATGACTTCAATACTGTGACTTGGACTCGACTCGAGTCATAACACCATGACTCGGACTTGACCCTTTAAACGGTGACTTGGACTCGGACTCGAGTCTGTGATGAATTGAAAATGACTCGACTCGACTCGAGTCAAAACCACAAAAGTATGATTGACTCGTGACTCGGAAACATGTGACTTGGTTACAACCCTGCTTCTCAATATCGTCGAGGAAGTCCAGTTGAGCACAAAAACAACTTTATCAACATGAAAATATTCAACTTTATCCGTTTGGGCACCGCCACGTTCCTTATTATGTAATGATTGGCCGCCGTTTGAGTTTTAAGTAAACATATTTCTCCGAGATTGCCCGCAATCGACGTATCATTTTCCAAGTGGCGATCAAACTCGCAATTATTTGAGGGTCAAATCTCCAGTGCCAGATCTCAAAGAATTCACCTCATGCTTTTGGATGAGAAGATTATCGAAAAACTTAGACCCTTGGATTTCGTACCACGACCATCAATATCATAATGCTTTTCTAGTATACACAGCTGGAGACGAGCTTCGTTTCGGAATCAACAACGACGTCATAGGTGTTCCATTACCCTTTTCTACCAGTAGTGACTACCATGTGTGCATTGCATCAGCTTCATCGACTACTGGAAGGGCAATTCCATGCACAGACAAACGATGTTGACATCACTACCTCTTCAAATATCCTGAAATTTGGTACACGCACAGATGAGCTAATTCCAAACAGGATGAACTTTATTTCATCAAAATTGGACTTTGAGGTCAAAAGTTACGTCACTTTGAAAATTGACAATTTTGTGCTCATTTCGGGTCTGCACATATCAGGTTTTATCAATGAAATAGTCAAGAAGGTGTAGCTAGATGTTGAAAGACAGTTGAGCTACGGGACTTGGATTTCTCTGAAGCTTGTCTGATCGTCTATTTTTCCAAGTGACATTTATTGCCCTGCGGGTTAGGGACAAAGGTTAAATTTAGGGGGGGATCTAAAATCAGTCAGGCGTTACAGGATTTAGACTGCGGATAGCTCAAAAACATATTAATATATTTTGGAAAATAGGATCTTAAATGAAAGTTGGCTTCATGTAGAATTCGTTCATAGCTGTTTGATTTTGGTTTTGAGACTGTAAAGTGATTAAATTGCAGTCTCAAGAGCAATTTTACATCGAAAGGCGTACGTCAGACACATGGTAAACAAATGTGGCAACCCGGGGTTTTCAGAATGTTCTGTATTTGAAGCTTGGAAAGTATGTTGCGTCACGTGGTATAGCTGGAGACCGCGTGTTGAGTTAGTTGAGTACCGGTAGGGAGTTGGCTGAGAGCGTGGCTGAATATGGATGCGAGTATGTCTCTGTTTTCGGTAGCGTGAAGTATGAGTAGTCGGGNGCAGCAGCATGATGTAGTTGTAGTATTAGGCANTTAGAGCTTAAAGTAAAAAAGCANACGGCAATCGCAGAGAGACGAGGTCCCGAGCCAAGGAACACTACAGCGTACCCTGTTAGGCATATCAGGGTTGCTACATAAGGAAAATTGCTTTCTTTTGCTTATAATATATGTATTGTTTCCAGTCTTTGTTCAACTTGCGATTCGTATCGGAATCTGTTAAAATGGATACTGAAGATCGGCCTTGTAGCATTGGACAGCTCATAGGAGAGGAAGGAGATTGCCAAAAAGACCCCTCGAAACATACGCAATTTGGATTATTCAGAGAGGGCGATAAAGAAAAAGTTCTACACCGATCTGGGCTACTTGAGCAAAAAGAGAAAGTCCATATCATATGTGCACAACATAAAAGAGTTTTTCTTGACAGGTACTAATTTTATCAAGTATCCTGCTGCGACCCCTTCACCAAGCACAAAAAAACTAGTGAAAAAAAGTCTTCGTGTCATCACATTGGAAACCGTGAAAAGGCTAGTGGGAAAAAACTTGAATATCATTCCAGGCAAAAAGCTTTGCGGAAACTGTCGGTTAGAAGTGGATAATCTTGCTAGGGAAGAAGTTTCATGCTCCAGTTCTGTCAAATCCCAATCCGAGACAATCATTAGGGGTACCAATAATGACAGTAGTGACACCAGTACTGACAATACTGGTACGTGTAATGACAGTGGGGACAGTAATTGCTCGGATGAAATTTCCAGATATCAGGTAGACAAAACATTAACTCTTATAGGAGAGACCCCGCTCAAGCTCCACAATTTACATGACAACGAGAAACCCGGGGATACAAGAAACGAAAGCTTTCTTCAATTGGTGACCATTATAGCAAGATGATGAAAAAAGCCTTTCGGTCGCCGGAGCATGTTGTGGATCATGGTGTGGACATAGAAATTGGAAAGAATGAGCAAAGCCTTAAGGACTACAATATTTTACTTGGAAAAATTAAAGAAAAGGTCACTGACAAAACTACCACATACTCCGAGAAAATTCAGTTACTAACATGCGCACCTGAATCCTGGTCCAAAACTACGGTTGCAAAATATTTTGAGGTANCTCAGCACAGTGTAACAAGAGCACGANAAGTTGAAAAAACATCAGGAATATTCAGTAAACCACCCGTGACAAAAAGGAAAGGTATGAGTTTGGATATAAAACAGTTGGTCATTGATTTTTACTGTGATGNCNANAATACAAGGATTATGCCAGGAGCTCGAGATAAGGTAAGCATCGCCCGGAATGTGTATGAGCAAAAGAGGTTGCTTTTGTGTACTATGAAAGAACTCTATCTGTCATTCAAAAGCCAGCATCCAGANANAAAAGTGGGATTTTCAACTTTTGCTAGCTTGAGGCCAAAATGGTGCGTGCTGGCGGGTTCTGCAGGCACACNTTCTGTATGTGTTTGTACGATACATCAGAATGTAATACTAATGTTGAAGGCTTGTCACGCGAGAAAAACGTACAAATACTTGATTGCTATGATGTCATGTGACATGGGAAACAAAGACTGCATGCTACAAAGATGTCCTAATTGCCCTAATGAAGATGCTGTGAGGAAATACTTGCTCCGTCAATTCGATAATACATACGAAAACATCAGCTTCAATCAGTGGGTCACAACAAATAGAACCGATATGATTACTCGATTAATTCCCATTGATGAATTCATAAATTTGCTTGTCCAGCAACTGATTAAACTCAAGCCACATTCATTCATAACGAGCCAACAATCAAGCTACCTTAAATATCGGAAGCAGTCATTGGAAGAAGGAACTGTGATATGCCTTATGGATTTTAGTGAAAACTATTCATTTCACGTACANGATGAGGCTCANNGCTACCACTGNACCCANAAAAATTGCACCGTTCACCCGGTTGTGTGCTATTATAAGGATGGCGCCACACTAGCACATTCAAGCGTGTGTTTTCTCTCGAAAGATTTAACACACGATGTTNCGATGGTGTATGAAATTCAAAAAAATACCGTTGACTTCCTAAAAAGAAAGTNACCAAAGCTGAGANAAATTGAATATTACACCGATGGCTGCGCAGCACAATATAAAAATTGCAAANACTTCTTAAATTTATGCAAACACGAAGAAGACTTTNGTGTCGCTGCTGATTGGTCGTTTTTTGCAACCAGNCATGGCAAATCGCCNTGCGACGGCATTGGAGGGACAGTAAAAAGACTGACGACATTGGAAAGCCTCCGTCGACCCTATCAAAACCAAATATTGAATTTAACAGACATGTTGGCATACTGCGTAGATAATATTCCAGCCGTACACTTCATCCAAATACCTGAACAAGGCATCGAAGCATCGAGACAGAATCTTGTAAAACGATTCCAGCGTGCAATGACCATCAAAGGAACAAGAAGCTTCCATTATTTTCAGCCAATCTCACAGCAAAATTGGCGCCAAGAGAATAAGCTTTGAGGACAAGTATGCTTATGCATCTGGTATTTTACAGCCTGAACGTCACGGTCAACCCTCTACTGAATAAATACTAAGCTGTCACGATTACCTAACCACAGTTAACATATCGACCTCATCTAACGAAACATGCCTCATTGATTTACAACGATACTCCTTTATGTTTTCCTTTATTAATGACACATTGTGTTTCATTTAATGCTATTTTTGATCAATTCGGCAAATAAAATTGCATTACTTGTCAGTAATTCTGATTGAATGCTATTGAGAGTTCATACAAGCAGGGTAGTTTGTAGTCTCAAGAATGACAGAAAGTCGTAATAGCGAGGGATATGTTTGTGCTGCGCCAGACATGCCTCAGACCTGATATCTGCGCACTATTTTTATCCGGACATGCTCCGGTGCTGATACCTGCGCACTGAATACCCCCAAGCATGGTCCGGACCGGATATTTGCGTCCTAAACGACGCTATACCTATATATGACCTATTGTCTGCGGTTTTTGCTGATATATGCGATAGTTGGGTATATCCACAGTAGAGATAGATGAGTATAGTTACGTCCAGAGTAGTGATAGCTGAGTATATCCACAGCTCCGAAGCATGTCCAGATTAAGATAGTGCGCATCACAAACATATACTCATCTATCACTACTGTAGATATATACCCAGATATCAGCAAAACCCGCAGACATATAGGTCATATATAGGTAACGCGTCGTTTAGGACGCAGGTATCACGTCTGACGCATGTATGTGTCCATTGATCGCGCCAATATCCGGTCCAGACCATGCCTGGCTGTATTTAGTGCGCTGGTACCAGCTCCGGAGCATGTCCGAATAAAAATAATGCACAGATAGTAGGTCTGTGGCATTTCTGACGCAGCACAAATTTATCCCAAACACGATGTCCGAATGGCAACAAAGTCCGAACTCACCACATGCATGATGTCCGGACACCCCCCCAGACACTATGTCCGGGTGGCAGCCTAGTCCTAACACCCCAGACATTATGTCCGAACATGCCCTGGACAAGATGTCCAAATGGCAACACATCACGAACACACTCTGGGCACGATGTCCGAGTTGCAAAACTGCCGAAACGCACCCAAGACATGATGTCTCAAACACCCCCCAGACACGATGTCCTAGGGCAAAACAGTCCGAACACATCCCAGACAGGATGTCCGAATGGTAACACAGTCCGAAAACACCCCAGGCATGATATCCGCACACACCCCAGACTCGATGTCCGAACACGCCCTACTAGTACTGCATTTCCATGTACAAATGAAGTGTGCTCTTGAAACTGCAATTTCATGACTTTACAGTCTCAAAACCAAAATCAAACGGCTATGAACGAATTCTCGTTGAAGCAAACTTTCATTTAAGATCGTTTTTTCCAAAATATTTTAATATGTTTTTGAGCAATCCGCAGTCTAAATTGTGTAACGCCCGACTGATTTTAGATTTCCCCCCCAATTTAACCGTTGACATTACCCTGCATGGTAATAAATTTCACTTGGAAATATGGATGATCAGACAAGCTTCAGATAAATCCAAGTGCCGTATCTCAACTCTCGTCCAACATCTAGCTACACATTCTTGAATATTTCATTAATATAACCTGAGATGTGCAGACCCGAAATGAGCAGAAAATTGTTAATATTCAAAGTGACGTAACTTTTGACCCCAAAGTCCAATTTTGATGAAATAAAGTTCATCCTGTTTGGAATTAGCTCATCTGTGCGTGTACCAAATTTCAGGATATTTGAAGAGGTGGTGATGTGAACATCGTTTGTCTGTGCATGGAATTGCCCGGAAAGCATTACGTATTTGTTAATGGAGAAATGATCCAGCAAATCAATCACACACCTGGAATCGTACGAGGAGGAGGAGTATTTATCATCGGCCAGGAACAGGATGCTATTGGAGGTGGCTTCGATGCTGCATGTTCTCTGCAAGTAAGAGTCTCGAATCCTGCTATTTGGGATAGACTGCTCGACCGGAGTGAAATAGTGCAAATGTATCACAACAGGTATATCTGTCCCCCTGCAAGCATCCTGTCCTCGGAAATTAATAACATCGATATTAATGGAGGAGTGTCAACACAAATCACTAGAAAGTGCTAAGTGGCTCACGAATACCGCGATTTTATGTATACCATATATTTTTGCCAATTTCATTCGTGTAATACAGCGGTAGGGAATCTATGGCTCGAGAGTCATAAATGACTCTTTTGGGTATAAGATATGGCTCTTTGCGAAATATTAATTTTTCTACTGAATTGATCAATATTGCACAACTTGCTAGTAAATTTTTATCACGACCAGAATAATTATTCTCGTGGCAGTACAATCATGTCTTTAAGAGGTAAAGACGATGCCGTCTTCAGGGTTGGGGGCTGGGCCTCCCTTTTCATAATCGACAAATTTATGTCACTGTTGCGCCGGCGACCAATATCACTCGCGAATTCGATCTACACGACACGAAATCTTGGATTGCACGATGCAACATTGATCAAAGAGAATAGCAGATATGGCGATGCCCATATGACAACGCAGTTAACTGATCGACTTCTCAATTCACAAAGTATTCGGCGGGAACATGTAACGTGGCGCTACACGCCGGTACTACAAAGCGACTTACCAATCAAGCACGCGGATAGCTATGGCGTGGTTTGTATTTCGAGTTTCCACGGCGGTTCATTTTGCGCCGCAGATCAGGAAGACAGTGCGTATTTATTTTATATTTAGATTTTCGGAATCAGTGCAACAGCTACATTCAATAATTATCAGTTATTGTAAATTCTAAGCTATTTACGATGATTTGCGGTATCAATGGCGATGCTTGGCCCGTCTGTTGGGTCTTACCTCTCGTTTCGGGCTTTATTCTCGAATAATAAATATGCAAGTCGCCTAAAGTTGATAGGAAAATGTTTAAAATTCAGTCATTCATGAACATCGATAGAAAATATCAACAGTAAATGAAGTTTTCAAAATTTTCGTTCACTCATCCTGGTGACAGGTGACGAACTTCCTCACTTGGCTCTCCTGGCCCCACGTCACTGATGTATCACACCTAACATTGTATATATACTGCTGTAGTGACCATGTTTGGCTCCATTCACGCATGTGATCATTGGTTCTCGCATTACAAGGAGCATCATGACGAAGCTACTTTCTCGTAACTCAAGTTTCGCATGCTCGAATAAGGATACCGATATGATTAGTACGAGATTTTACAGAGGAAATTAGGCGCACACGATGAATCTCATGTAGTGAGTTTCTATAAGTGCTACCATGAAGTCACGAATTTTCAATTGTGACGTGACAATTGATTGACATGTATGGCTCTTTGGAAGTTGAAATGGAAAAAAATGGGCCAATATGCCTCTTCGGACGAAAAAGGTTCCAAGCCTCCAAACGAGAAGCAACAAGAAGTACTGCCGAAGTGTTTGATGTTAATCTAGACAAGTCCTCGCGTTGTGTTCCGCTTTATTGTTGTCTTACACAACCTCAAAACGAACGTGGGCCGTCCTGCGACCAGTCTCAAAACCATTACCACTAAAACATCAACGTGTTATTGAAACGATTTCGATGCATTCCGAAACGATTTCGCGTGATATTTCCGTATACTAGGAATCAACGATAAGTGTTTCCCAAACCTTTTTTTTCAACACAACGCCCCTTATATAAGCAAATAGCCTAGGTACCAAACGGTCCCTTGATCAAACAAACAACGTTTACGCTTATGGCCCTTTTAAGTTGATGTATTTCACCGGCAGCACGATGCACGTAATTTCCGAGTCGCAAATCTGTAAAATCTACCTTTACCGAGGTATAAAATCGTGTAGTCCAATTTCCTCACAAATGTCATTGCAGTTCATAGTGGAGCATTAGGCTCAAAGGCGTTTATAAATCAGTGTACAATAATCCTCGCTGGCTAAGAATTCTGTTCGTTGTGATTGATCAGTGAAAATCAGTGATTCCTAACCGCGGTTCTCGGAGCCGCATGCGGCTCTGATTAACATCTAAATACAACACAGAATATAACAGATGACAGTCATTGTTTGCTTCTTTGAATAGTTATAGTCAATTTCTGTATATGAATACTAAAATGAGGGATATTAGGTATGCCTAAAGCCGTCCAATGCCGCTTCTGAGAACCGGGAAAGAGAATTATTGCAGACTAGCGTCAAACGCATGGGTAGATATTGAACACCCGCCAGACAAGCTATATCTCGAGTTGTGCTGGTCATAGACCTGTACACATGGTCTATGTGAAGAGTAAATTTCGACACAATTTTACTAATATCAAAACAACGACTGGTAGAAAAGTATGAGTTGCAATAAGTTCAATATTACTCGACATAATGGCATGTTGTAGTAATGATCTGCATTTTCAGTTTGGTACAATGTATTGCACTCGCCAATCTGCGTCTATCAATGCTAAAGTGACCTTATAAATCGATAGAAGTCTATGTGCATTGTGCATGCTAAAACAATGGCTCTAATGACGATACAATTTGGCATATTTCTCAGGCTCCCTTTGCCTTAGTCGTACTCTAGCGTTGGGCTCGCGTATAAGGAGAGAAGAATGCAAGAAATTTAACTGTAAACGTGGACGTAGGAATTTGCATTCTTATTATTAAATTGGGTTTGTATGGAGCCATGGACCTTTTGCGTTGCATGTGACACCGCATTGCGACCACAGATATTTGAGTTATGTTTTTTGAAACTAATATATTCTCCATGTAAATTCCATGTGAAGGTTCCGCATTTGGGTTTTCGCTAGTGATTATCTATGTTTGGTCCATTTTCCCACGAACACAGTGTACACATTACGCCTTTGCAAAATTAGATACAATGTCATCGACTTGTTGATAGTGGTAACTAGAGTGACACACGAACACCGCAGTAGGGTGGTAACAATGTGACCGACATTTGCTGTCTTGAGGGATCGTTTAATGGCAATATTTCCTTAAAAACCCTCAACGTTCGTTACAAATGTGCTGAATATTTTATAAGCATGTTTCAAAATACTCAGAATTGCTTTGCGGGCCGGATGAAATCGCTTGGCGGCCCGTGGGCAGTACGTTTGAGACCCCTGACTTACACGATTATTTTTGAATTCGATTAGAATTAGAATTAGAATCAATTAATTCGCAAAAACTTTGAAATTGAATTAAATTGAGAATGAGAAATAACTACAGCAAAAATCAAGTTCAGATCATTCCAATAAGCAGCAGGAGAATGGTAAATGACTGTACTCCAAGCTTGGCTCTTTTTGCACTATAGGCCTACCAGGGTCACCAACACTTCGTGACATGCGGTCGGTGATCTGATTTGTGATTTTGGAAGAACGCGAAGTAAGGCATTTTGGAATGCTGTTATTGATTTCAGTTTCAAATTATTGTAGTTGTTTCAAAATAAGCTATTCGCCTGAGTCCGACAACACTATTCCTGACTAGCTGAAACGGCTTCGGCGATGATAACAGCATTCCATCTAAGGAGAGTCAACTGATACGAGCATATTGCCTTGTCGTGCAATGGTCCAGACACTGACAAGACAGAGACGCTTAGAAAATGCAATTGCTTTCCCGCAATATCAATTTTCGGGGTGAGATAGTGTTTCAGCTAGTAACATTTCTGGCTAGCCCCAATATCGATGTTTAATGTTTATGATCATGGCACTTCTTGCTGTATTTGTACGTCTTCAATAAAATATCACTTCTTTTGTGGTAACATGCCCAATTGCCCATCGCCCATGTTATTGATCACGGCGTTGTACCAATGTAAAGTTTTAAAATAGTGTTTGCTCAGCTGTGTGGCCAATTTTGTCTAAATATTGCATTATCGCGGCTCACTGCCTCTACCAAATTTTAAAAGCGGTCCATGACCCGTTTTGAGTTGTCGACCCGTACACTATATACAGTTCTCCTGCATTGCTAAAAATATTCTTGTTTGATCCATGCAAATTCGCACGGACAATCAGGCATTTTCAGCAAAACAATAAATGAGTAGAACTATACGTAGAGTATAAAAACATTTACCAAATTAGACTAGAATTAGAATTAGAGTGTAGAAACATTTCACAAATTGGATTAGAATTAGATTACTGGCATATCGCTGTAACTTAGTGAAATTGGATAACTAGAAATATCTAGTTGCCTAGTTCTGATTCTGAATGCAAGAGCACATGAATTGAAAATACTTCAGTAAACGTAGGGAAGATGTGGTACCGATGGATCACTGGGACCGAAAATACTTTGAAAATTCTCTATGATAATTCCATGAATTACACTCCGTGAACTTGTCTACAATCGTATGCTGGCAAAATGTTTCCTCAGATACCAAAAAAAAATTCGACGTGCGCGAGCTATGGGGTCTCTCACAGATGTTTTTTTGTTTTGGGGGGTGTAAACTAAATTTAGATAGATACATTTTTCTTTGTAACCTTCAACACGAATAAGCCAGCAAGCATTTTACTGTAAAGTGTAGGGCTTATTTCTGGCTATATAATGGCACCTATTATTTTTTTCAGTACTTTCCTTGAGTGGAATTTTTTTCGATTCATGTATAAAATTCGTAGGGTGGGGACCGATGC
This sequence comes from Botryllus schlosseri, assembly GCA_000444245.1. Classification (NCBI taxonomy): domain Eukaryota; kingdom Metazoa; phylum Chordata; class Ascidiacea; order Stolidobranchia; family Styelidae; genus Botryllus; species Botryllus schlosseri. The sequence continues at coordinate 12,220 of ATSW01004776.1, forward strand.
TACAATAGCCAAATCAAGCAGAATAATCAAGCATACTAATCGTGAAACAAATGAAACATGCCTACGTACAGAAAATCTTTATGTAATAACTGCATATGATGTTTTATCGCTATAACGAGGTATTTGGAAATCACACTGTCGATTTTCCGGCAATATGTATTATGTATGTACCCTCAAATTTATAAGTTCGAGCCTAAATCGAAACGTGATTTTATGACAACATTTGAGTTAATATTTATTTTATTTTAAGACGGTTGCGACCAAACATTCTTCTTTGGCTTGCTGTAGCTTAGATTATAATACTGAGCAAGAAAAGTTGTGACATTTGAGTTTTTAGGGTATATGTGTCATAGGTCCCTGGGTCGTGTGTCATTGGACCCGTCGGGTGGGGACCGATGATACGTTCGAGCAACAAATTTTGAACGTCCATAAATATTTTTTGAAAAGACGGATATTCATGTATATGTGCGCGATAGGTAGAGCTTGTATCAAAGCGCTGAGCCAGCAAAAGATATACTGTTTTAGGCTGAACATTTATGGGCCAGCGATCATTTTCCAATTTTTGATCCATCGGTACCACATCTCCCCTGTATAGCTGTCATTATTATCCGTGAAAATGCCATTTAGTGATTTATTATTAGTGATATTAAAAGCAAATAGATGTGACAATAAAGGTAACAAAATGTGTTTTATATGTGTAGGAAATACAATTCTAAAGCATTAAAAGCTTGACTACACATCGTCTCTCTCAACACGGAAGCATAACTGTGCATAATAATAAATATTTTGCAATATAACAATATGTATATAATTTGTTACTTAACAATAAGATTGCATCACGTCGAGAGCGTCCGACCAACCGGATAAAAAATCCGTGTATTGTCTGAAAAAGTGGTAGATTCGGACAGTTTCCAGCATATCATTCGGGGCCTCTCTCGCAGGAACAAAGTTGCTTTGATACTCGAGAGGCGTTGACAGGCATCGGTTTCGAAACTGAAGATACAAAAAGAAGTTTCCAGTTTTTCAAAGATATAAAGTGGAAGCTGGTTTTACTCACAAATTCCACGTCTTTCAGGCTGATCACCAACACCAGTAAATGGTTTGCATGCTTCAAAAGATGCCAAACCCTAGCCGATCGCAATATTGCTTTCGGTCTTGCTTCTTTAGTGAGGTATCGCAGCATATACTCGGCATATTTTTGTATCGAGTCGAAATTCCTTTGGATGGTGGAATTTATCGAATTTAACTTGATAAAAATGTACGATTACAAAATTAAGCTTCTACGAACCAACCGTGACCTGTACCTGCGAATCAACCGTTTCAAATTTGGGTAGCTTGTTGATTTCCAGAGACGTGTCGCGTGTACACACCCCAGACGTGCAGTTTAATTTATTCGCAATCTGGAATAAAAATTGACTGTGGAAGGTCATTGCTTTATTGGGATTGACTGCAGCACTTCAGTCTTAATCAGCTGCACATTAGAAATATAATATAAATTGAACCCGTGGTTATCATTTGTCAGCACTGATAATGTGTCTCTGTGATTCTCATAAAAAGACCAGGAAACCATCAGTTGTACTAACGAGTATTAAAAATCACTGGAAAATCATGATCCAATCACATTTTATGCGTGTCATATCACATTCACGATTTCACATTGCTACTTATAACAAAAGTTTTTTAAAGGCATTACCTATAGCACGTTAACCGCCATCAAAGTACCAAAACACTAACAAGTCTTCGAAAGATCTCGTTATTTTTGAGAAACAGGTGGAACGACATGTCTTCGAACTGCATCTTTTGGTCACAGGATCCGGTTTGTACGAAGATTGCGAAGACTGATATGCCATTTCGGATACTTTGAAACATCATCGGGAAATAAAAATTCAAAATGCTCTAACCGATTTGCAAGTTGTATGTCTGTGGCGCACAGCTCGTGTGTCTTGCGTTTATATAGGCATTCTTATGTTTTGTTTGGCCATCAGTCGGTTTCGGTGTGTTAAAAATGTGCGACTGGGAGCATTCGAGCATTGGATTTGTATACTATATTGCCATGGCAAAGGGTAATTATTCTTGCCGTTCTGTTTCCTCTCGGGGAAGCTATCGTAAACGACATAATTCAACGGCAGACGCATTTTTTCCTGTATATTAACAATGTTTTACCAACGCTGAACAATTAGTTACTGCTGATATTTTACATGCCGACAGATGCATTTGACGTGACCTCGCGGAGCACCTTCCCAGGGTCTAATTCAGTGGTTCCCAACCTTTTTGTCTTCATTACCCACTTGAAGTTTATTCCGAGCCTTCATTCCCCACTACCCAAAACTTTTGTCATTACGGAGCAGCTATTAGATTTTTTTGAGTACACAAGACACACAACCACACCTATACGCAAGACAATCGCCTATAGAATATAGATGCAACACAAAACGTATCGTGAGCCGATACCGGTAACCCTCAAAATTTAGCGCAGTGTCTCCCAAACTTTTTTGAGCTACCGCCCCCCTAGATAACGAATGAAGTGCCACCGCCCCCCGACACCCCCCACACCACGCCTGATCATAAAGCGAAAGTTGTTCTGCATTTAATACAGCTAATAATGAGACGAATGAAGCTGGTGTATCATTATCATCATTCTCGTCATATTGGGTTTGATTTTTGATAGGAACTATATCACTCTAAAATATCCCGTGTTCACTTCATGAAGGCCTACTGGCAAGTCGGTTTCTGCTGTAAGTCCGGAACTTGGTCACGGCAACACGTTCTATCAAATATGAGTGGGGAAGGGCAATGACAAAAAAGCCAACCCGACTCCAGTGAGAGTGTTTATTTTTTATTCAATTGTGTATCCAGAACGATTGATTGGAGACATTAAACTTTTGAAATCAAAATTGTTCTACACTGCAATTAGGGTTACCATATTTTGAGAATCTGAAAAGAGGACGCTATTTCAAAACTTTCAGACTTACAATACTGAAGTAAAATCCGTAAAAAAAATTTTCCGAGTTAGTGGCAGGTTGACTAAAAAATGATATTTTCTGGCTCACGTCCCAAAAAATCCACCAGACCGTTACTCGAGCGCTGATTTCCTTTATATCAGTCTAATTACAACATACATTTAACCAAAATTTTTTAAAAATAGGACAAATTCTCGAAAAAGAGGACATTTAGGCGTCCTCCGAGGACGCTTTCATAAAAGTCCAAAAAGATGACAAATCCTTCTAAAAGAGGAAGTATGGTAACCCTAACTACAATGTAAACCGCTGCTCAAACATTTTATGCCTGGAAACTACACAGAATGGATTGATTATCTGGTGAGGAATTTCTAATTGGAATATATCCTGGAACCAAGTCACCATCCTCGTGTAATTTTGTGAGATGATTGATTCATGTTTCTCCATCAAAATCAGGCATTCGAGCTGGAACGGTAGCTCGAAGCAGTGCCATCAGGTTTCATCATTACTAAGAACAGATATATTGTACCCTTAAATTTTGAGAAATACAACCGTCAAGTATGAGTGAGGTCGTTTCTTGCAACCGGAACGCCGTGTCGAAGGCCACGGTGACAGCGCTGTGGAAAATCAACGATCGTTTGAAACAGATGATAAAATCACGCAAGACAGTTTCTCTTAAAAAGCCATCACATCTTGCAGTGAGCAAAACTGCTCAAATATACTTTCTAGTTCTCACAGCAGCACACAATAAACCACGCTTTTCGGGGATGCTGCCGAATGGCGACTGCCAAATTAGTCTATTGATGAGCAGGAATAACATTGTCAAGTAACAATGGACTTTTCCGGTACAGCTGAATAAATGGACGGACGACCCTAAATTGCCCTTACTGAATCTATTATGCATTTTTACTGAGAACCTAGCAGCGTTATTAATCAATCGTTTCAACAATATACGCAGCAGTTGCCTTTAAACCTATACCGCCCGTATTTGGTCTCAGCGCCCCCTTACCGCCCAATTTTCTAGCCAGCGCCCCCCAATCGCCCATTTCATGGCCAGCGCCCCCTTCACGCTTGCGAACGCCCCCAGGGGGGCGCTGGCGCCCACTTTGGGAACCACTGATTTAGCGAAAGCGTTATATCACGTCATACTGGTCATGCTCAATGTGTCTGTGACGCCATCATTGGTTATCCGGAGTAAAAAATGAGTTATTGTGAACAACACGCAATGTAATTTTCGATACATACATTCCCGAGCAGTCTCGGCAAATATGTAGATTGTCCTGTATATATTGTTTAACAATTTGGCCTATTCCCCACCAGAAACCATTGAATTCCCCACCAGTGGGGAATTCCCCACCGGTTGGGAACCACTGGTCTAATTCGAGGTATGGTACAGATATGTTGGTTGGTTGGATTAGTGTCTTAGTTTTTAACCTTTCGAACTAGAGGTAAATGCTTGTTTAGATTATGTCTTTTCAAGCATTTTAGAGGCGTTTTCTATCATAATAAGAAGTAAAGTCATCAAGCATGCAGTTGCTGCAAGCAATAACATCATATTGTTAATTTAATAACTTGAAGTGTTTTTGGTCGAACGTCATAAGAACGGACATCAGTAATACGTGAAACCAAATTCGAAATTCCAGAAATATGTTGGTACTGTGTCGGAAAGTTAACATGTACAAAGAACTATAAATCTACCATCAAACAGTCGGCTATGTACATAATCAATCTAGTGGTTCATGGTCAGATTGACAGAATATAGTCCAAAGAGACTACGTCTTCATTGATGCCACACAGGTATGAGTATAGAAGGTTGACGGTTCTTAAACCCACAAATAAGCAGTGGGAGTTATAAAGGAACTGCGTCAAACTATTTTGTTCGATAATTACCTTGACTTGACTACGGTGCATCTCCTGGCCGAACAGAGACAGAAAAATATTTGTTTACTACTATGGAGAATAATTCCGCATATCATCACCTTGGCAGCTGCTTGCTCACGTATTGCGTTTATAGCATTTAGCTCTATTATGACGCGATTTACAGCAGTGTACCTTTCGTTAACGAGACGTAGCGAACAATATTGCTCGATCATTACTTCGTTGCATACGTCGAATTCGAGGAGTCGTAAAATCGGATCTTTACATACTAACGGGAGATTGAGAGAAAGGAATTACATTTTACGTCACGTACATAAATCTATCTTTTCGTGTCGTTCCTGCGTACTAAAATTGACATCCCCGCCTATGTCTCCCTGAGT
>ATSW01004777.1:0-13662 GCA_000444245.1 Botryllus schlosseri
TGTGTAGTAGGGTTGTCCAAAATTTGGAAAATCTCAAAATTTATGCGTATCCATGTCTCATTCTAGAGATTATAGTTAAAAAACGTCAATGAACCTACAATAAGCTCACGGGAAAGTCGTTAACATTTGTCTAAATGCGTTTGAAAATAGCTGCCGTAGAGTGGGCGTGTCAGCGACCATAGAACGGCAAGCAGACTAGTAATCACGAAATCACGGCGTTTGATTAGCTTATCTGCTACGCTTCAATGATGACGACATTGGCGGCTTGTTGATCAGCTGATCAAGGAGTCGGTTAATGGCGGTGATTCTGTAAGCGCATTGTAGGTTGGTCCGCCAATAATGATTTAGGATTAATTCAGAACATGTTGAGTAACGAAACACATGATGAACAAAGAACAGCTGCTTCACAATATTTTTAAATACATGTCTGGACGGATTATTGTGAAGGTAACCGTTGTAGCCCGTATGCCTTGATTTCATTGATGGAAAGCACAAAAACAAGCGGAAAAATATTGCAAAGGCGCTTATGCAAGTGGCAAACGAATTTCTAGTTTCAGAGGGAATGTACCATCATTGAATACAAATATAAAGCTTGACATTGACACTACTTTGTCTGATCTTATTAGGCTGTTGTCGTGGTATATAATTGAAGTCTTGAATGCTGTAAGGGCTGGATGAATCTGTCATTTATGCTTGGCACTTGTCAGATTATTGCAGAATAATGAATCATACCCGAAAGTGCTGTCAAAGTCGTCAATGATGCCGCGAAAAGAGGTCTAAAGATAAGCACAGACTATGCTGGTAGGACCAGCAAAAGTCAGTTTGCTTGCATTGCTTAGCATGTCCTTAAATAATGAATCTTATATCATTACCGGCTGCATCACTACTTATGCTTGAATCAAACCAGACATGGACACAAAAAGGATGTATTGAAGCGGTGTCGTAGTTACACTCTTCTTCAGAAATCCAATGTAAGCTACATGGTCGGCCCACATATCTTCTGAGCATACAGGATTGCGTCCAGAATCCATATCACATATGATATGCCGCACCATTTCGGCGATGTCTAATATGCCTTACCTGCGCCCAGAAAACAGGACCACTTGGTGTAATCTCAAGCATATCAGATATGTAGGGTATTTCTGGTATCTATACTTATTTCTATAAGTTCACAATCATTCGCTGTTTCACCTCTGCCATGCCTGCAATAGGCTATTGTTGCAGTAAATCTATCGGTATCACGTTTTAACACTAAAACATTCAATGACCAGATGTCTCATTTTATTATTAAATCACCAACGTACAATGCGCTTACAGAATCATTGCCGTTAGCGAACTTCTCGAACTAGTATAAGCACATAATCAGCAAGCCGCTGTGGTCGTGACCATTCAAGCATTGTTGATTAACCAATCAAGAGACGTGATTTCGTAACTACTAGTCTTCTCGCCGTTCTATGGTCGCTAACACGCCCACTCTACGGCAGCTACTTTCAAACGTATTTAGACAAATGTTAACGACTTTCCTATGAGCTTATTGCAGGTTCATTGATGTGTTTTTTTATCAATAATCTACAGAATGAGGCATGGATACGCATCTTTTTTGAGATTTTCCAAATTATGGACAATCCTATTGTGTAGTAATCAACAATGGCGGCGTCACGAGTGTGGGCTGTCTGCGTAAGACAACTTTTGCAGTGCGGCGAGATATGTCAGCTCAGATGGTGCGTATGAATAATTCAATCGTTCGTTTGCATGATGAAGATTGAGTTTGCCAAAGGGATATTAAGTGACAATTAGTGTAGTCATTAGGAACGTACGAATATTATGCACCTCTCGTCTCTAGCCTCAAAAACAGATTTGTGTGTAGATTCTATCTGTAATGGGTAATACTGTAACTCGCCATGCGAGCGCTAAAGTTGGTGAAGCTGTTCTCAGCCTAATGCTACGATCATGTTGGTTTCGAAAATCTAAAATGAATGTACTCCGGCCAGACTGGAATTAGTGGTTGTTTTCGGCAATAAGTTGCGCGTGACAGAAGGGCTACTTCCATAGAATAATTAAGGAACTAAATGTAAAGTTGCGCGTGACGTTTGCCACCAATTCCACTCTGCTCCGGTTATATTTTGTTTTAGTGCTCATTGATAAATTGGGATTTACAGCAGGGATAGGTCACGGCAGTCTGTAAGTGTATCTTTGTTGTATATACAGTAAATGCGGGTTGCTCTACACATAATAGGACGATTTGCAAAGTAGTCCGATCCCGATCGGATCTTTGCGTCACGCCCAACCAGATAATTTTGGATTCAGATGCACGATTAATTTTTTAAATGTCATATAGTTGAATTAATACGCTAGGCGCGTCCATCTGAAATGTGTAACTAGCGTAAGCGCCACAGTTTAGTTTTGCTTTTTTAGCAGCAATGCTTTTCGCCGCTTCTTTGTTGTACAGTGCACGGCATTCATCTCATTGTATGCCACTGGCATCTGTAGTGATGGCGAATTGTCTTGCTGTTATCATTTGAACTTCCACGAGCTCGGTGAGTAATGAAATATGTAGAGATCAGTAGATCAATCATTTGGATTATTACATAGCAAGGTAACCACTTAAATACCACAATGACGCCAGAGTGGAATCAGCGGCAACGGCATGCGCAACGTCACGCAAACATTTGCATTTGATCACGCCAATTTGATTTATGCTGACGTCACAAAGCGATACCGGATGACAGAATGAGGCGCTTGCGCTTTACAATCAACGCAAGCAAGCGTGGCATTTGCGCAACGGCGTAACCCTAGTCCGGCGTGTACCAGGTCTATTTTAACACATTGTGTCGTTTTATAAGTAATTCAGTACCGAATCAGAGCGAAAAATATTTCAGTCACGCGGATGAAATTTTCCAATCACGCGAGAAATCCGTCTGTCACGCACAACATGTTGTCGAAAACAACCACCGATTCCAGTCTGGCAATGATGTCTCTTATCGGCTTTATGAAGATCCGTTTTATTAATAACATCAAAATAACTGAATATTGTCTCTTTTCAGTATATTTGATAAAAAAAGGTGATTGATTAGACATGTATGCATCTGAAAGAACACGTAAAAAAGGTGATTGATTAGACATGTATGCATCTGAAAGAACACGTAGCCGGAGAAGAAAACAAGCCTATGATAATTATTTAGATGAAATTCAAGCCGGAACGGAAGTAAGTAAATCTGTTCATAACTTTGGTTAATTGAATGGGATGGCAATGCTTACAACTGATGATTGTAATCTTTCTGTTTATCGTAGGCTAGTTGACAAGTGCGGAAAATTCGAATTATTGATCAATCTTCATTTCAGAAAAGTCCCTTCTCGCAAAAGAAGGATGCAGACGATAGCTTCAAGCAGTGACAATAATGATGATGATGATGATGATGATCGACCTCCTACACTTCCGTCACCCGTTTATCGGTCCTTGAATCCTGCTAAGAAGTCCGGTAAAAATGCAATAACCACAATCACATTCATGTTTTACAGTCGCAAAGGCTTGTGGCTTGGACACTAGGGCTCTTCAAAAATGACTTTTTTCTCAAATCGCACTGGCTACTTGATAAAATTGTTAGGTTACCTAATTTAAGCCTACACACCAAATTTGGTTCAATTCCGACCAGTAGCCGCATTGCTACAGAAGAAAGTTTGTATTTATTATGTAAAAGTAAACAACAAAAAATTTGAAAATTTTCTGTTCACCCCGTGAAAATGTTGGGTTGCTCATCAAATTTGGTTCAATTCCAACCAGTGAAAGCGGAGTTATTGCCGTCGGAAAATTTGGATTGAATAAAATAGTATTTGCGGTGACCAATTCTTTAATTATTTATTATAGTAACCAAATTTGGTGAGCATCGTTTCTATAGACAACCCAACACTTTCATGGCGTGAACAGAAAATTTTCAAATTTTTTGTTATTTACTTTTATATGATAAATAGAAACTTTCTTCTCCTGTAGCAATGCGGCTTCTGGTTAGAATTGAACCAGATTTGGTGTGTAGGCTTAAATTAGGTAACCTAACAATTTTATCAAGTAGCCAGTGCGATTTGAGAAAAAAAATCATTTCGAAGAGCCCTATTGGACACGCAACGCAAACGATTTCACTTTCCTGTAAACAGCCAAATTGAAGCTGGTGAGGGCGCTCATCTATTTTGTGAATGTCGCCGGTGCCGACANCNNTTCTACTTGATNGATATTATAGTTATTGCTACACAATGTTTTCAAAATTCGATTCGTANATTAGTATGNAGTAAAGTATTTTAGGACAGATATATTTCACNTGGAGTTATGGCACAAAATAGCAACGCATGTTGGTGTTAACCTTCGATATTGAGATGTCCAGACACAGAAATTGTCGACGCCAAATGTTCTGCTTTCGCAACCTGAGCCGCAGTACAAATGCTAGCTGCAAAGGAAAATATTGGCACCATGTGAAAAAAATATGAATTTGNAATCAGTCNAAATTGGTGGCGATCTAATTATNGTTCGTTTTTTCTACAGTCTTACTGTATTTTAGGTTTCTCAGTCCAAAAGCCTACCAGCATAGACNGGCAANGCAATCAATCGCTTCACTCTCTCGACGACGATGAAATAGACGCTGGAGAGGAAGGAGACTGCTTGGATGGCCTACCAGATCAGTCTCTCGATGACAGTAAAATTGGCATTGGTGAGGATATAGCCATCTCCATCAAATCCACTCCAAATCACAGTCGCGGTGTGTATGATTTTGATTTCCGCAGTATGTAAAGAATTGAAACTATCCTTTTTATCTTACAGGCATATCAGCTCAATTGCAAGCCAGCATGGATGTTGCATTGCGAGCCATGGATGCTAAATTGCAAACTACATTGAAAACCATGGGTCATAGAGTCCTCAACGTTCAACAAGACATCAAGCAAATGTCAAAGAGAGAAAGAAACAGAAAGAAACATGGACTTGATTATGCCACACTTCAAAGTGTCTCTGCCTACGGAACTCGCTGCCGCGTTTCCAATGAAAGATGGCGAGCAACTCAAAAAGATGGATCAGCTTGTAAAAAGTGATTCTGGAGTATTTGAACAAATTGTAAAAAATACCACTGCCAATTAAGGTGCAGGCGCGTACTAATCTGCACTTTCTTATAGGTGGAAATATTACTCACGACTTCATGAGGCGGACAATGCCAAGACTAATGAAAACTGAATTTGCAAAATGCTGCAGTGTCTTCGGAAGAAAGATTGACAAAATCGGTCTGAAAGATACAGCAATTTTAATAGTGTTCTAGGTATGTTGCTCGATAGAATTTGAAGTATTTTATTCAGTTATGGACTGATTTACCTTAAACAGCTGCAGTCAAGATGAACTTGGCTACAAACGAATGCACCGAAAACGACGTTGAAGACTCCAAGCGAAGATGGCTTGCCAACTCCAGAGATCGTGCCGGTGGTTCAAGGTACAGATAAAAGAAGAGTCAAGAGTGCCACAATGCCTCAATCTGAAGCATTGGAGTTACCTTCAACGAGAAAAGCGCGGCGTGTTCATAATATCAATTGTTTCATTTAACTGTGAGCACGCAAAGAGTGTTCCGATTGTATGATAATCCAAGCTACCTCGGCTGTGTGACTATTGACTCTGAACGTTTCTGTGCCAGGACATAACAAGACATTGATATATTGCCAGAGNTGCTCAAGTAGGAGTTATGTTTTACCAAATTTGGAGTGGAAGGAGCAATTTCCAAANCATNTCAGTCAAAANTATTTCAGGTGNAAGTACAAAATGAATTGAGTAGTATCAGAGAGTAGACTTTTTTCAATGGATTGCATACTTTTAGCAGTTAATCGGGGAGGCTAATTTCGAAATATGTATCTCTGTAGGCTAATGCAAAATGACNAANTTATGCCTTCACTGTAGATAAAGAGGCTATTTCATGCTATTGTTTAAACAAACTCATCCTGAAACTACTAGCCACCTTTCAAAATCCAAATTGTAAGGAGTCAGTTTTTCCTTAACTGTCCTCCCAAGTAGAAGTTGGAGCAGTCTAAACACATTTGCTTGAGGAAGTGGTGCAAGCAGGCAAAACCTATTGAAGAATTCTGAAAGAGTAGAAATACTTGGTGATTGGAGTCGTGTAATTTCTTTGCCGAGTCATACCTTTATGGAAACCTCCCAAATGTATGCTGTACGAATGTTACACTGATTATATTGGATGGTCTTCTGTAGCCGATGTTAATGCTTATTTATTTGCACGGGAGAAATTCCACGTATCTGCTGTGAAACTAAAAACATGCGTCTATCGTTATGTTGAATCGTGGATTTTGAAGTTNGCTCATCTTGTTAGTGTTGATATCTGCCTGGCATAGAANGACATTATCCTTCCGTNAGAATTGTCNACGTGTTAAGTTGAAAAATTNGGGAATGTGTGTGTTGNATTCAAAATTATTNACACCCAGAAATTCCCTAGAAAACAAATTGATAATTTACATCTTTGCACTGTTGAGGGTAAGGAGGAAGTGCCCACTACCCCTTGCAAACTCTTCACATTCCGAAACTGATCTCTTACCTGCTGCCTCTTCAGATTTTGAAATTAATATCATGCCTTGACGTAATCATGTTTGACTTGCATATTGAATGACTACGGTAACCGATTTCAATTGATCAATATGCTTCATATAATAATGATTTCTGTACATATCCGCGCCATGTTTTTTATCATTCTTATCCTTGCTTTATGTGATGCCCTTTTGCACATGGTTTTCCAATTTCTATATCATGCATTACCTTGCTTCATGTGACACTGCCTCTTTGTACATATTCTTGCCATGTCTTTTAGTATTCTTTTGGGTTCCATACTATTACCGAGAATGGACATTACCGAGAATGGTCAATGCCAAGAATCTAGCTTAATGTAGCGGACGTCGATAAATTTATACCTGAGAATCGATACCGAATGTGGCGACGCCGTGACGCGTACACACGACCTGTTCATATGCATAACATGCCTGCATTGCATATATTGCATTTTCGGTTTTGTCCTTCTCTGTAATAGCATTCTCGGTATTGACCGGACACCATTATTTTGCTAGCTTGAGGTAACTGCGTCTTTTTTAAGTCTTGCCAATTTTGATAATTTTTTCATCACCTCTTGCTACCTCAAATTACTGCCTCGAATTACTTGTTGATCACTCAAATTTTTCAAGCCAACGTGCGACACCACAAGGTACACTTCTAAAAGGACAAGGGTATAATGTTCTGCCGTGATCCATACATCTTGGTTGTTCATTTGTTGCTACTCACTATCGCCAACTGTATATAGTTTCTCTGCATGTAGCCTATAAATGTTGCAATATACTGATTTGCCCGATGACTGTGTGAATAGATGTTGTTGTATTAGGTTTAGGGGTATGATATTGGTGGATGAGATAGTACAGAAGTAGGAGACAGGGCTAGTGGTCGATTGCGGCGGCGGGCTGTGGCACCTATTCGGCGTCGTGGGGCACCCAAGTGGTACCCTACCTAATACCGACAGATATAGCCGCCACAATTTTGTGGTTACCAGTTGGTTTCCCTCGTGGTCACCTGCTTTCGACCCGCGTTGGTCCCTTGTTGTTACCAAGTGGCCGTGTTACCTGCAGGGCTTTGGAGCAGCCGTAAATTTAAACTGCTCCAGCTCCGGCTCCGGAGCTCTCTTCTATCATACATTAGCTCCGGCTCCAGCTCCGGAGCCGCATTATTACCACTGCTCCGGCTCCAGCTCCGGCTCCGGCTCTGAAATTATCGAATGGGCCTGTCTATATCAGGGGTGGCCAACCCGTGGGCCAATGTGGCCAGCGAGAGGGTTTCGCGTGACCCGCGAGCTAATTTCATATTATATTATCGAAAATGAAGTGCTCAGATTGTGAACTTGCAATGCCAACCAAGCATTACAATTCTGGCTGCGACACTTGGGATGTTGATGACTAAAATATCAGTCCCGACGCATTGGCAGATCCAGGGTCCAGTCACATTTTCAGTAAATCGTCCTACATCACAATAAACTAAAATAGTAGCGAAATTTCTCTTCACGCTTTGCGTGTTTAATTGTCACACGATTTCTTGCTTGGTAGCCTACCCCCCAGTGTTGGGATGACTCGAGTCAGACTCGAGTCGCCTTTTTCGTATGACTTGACTTGACTCGAGTCACCTTGCTAAAATGACTTGACTTGACTTGACTCGACCTATCAGAAATGTGGATTGACTCGTGACTCGGAGCAAAATTCACGAGTCAATTTCAAGTCATCAAGTAATCGGCTTTAATCAAAATCACTGCATCTTGCATATGTTCATATTGTTCGCCAAACGCTGGTGTAACCCGTGAGAGCGACCAATCATTTAATGATCGTGCGTTTTACTGAGCCTCCATTGTTCTCTCACAAATGAATTGACCGCAAACGAATTGATCGAAGCTTACAGATTACGTTGTCGTAAACTAGTATAGTAAAGTAAATTTTGTTCTCTGTTTTTACCTTAACCAAACCTATTGTTTTATTGAAACTGAATTCGAAAATAGTATATATAGTCCTCAACCATTGGCGCTGGCCGGAATTGTATCATATCGATTTGTAAACGCGCAATGTATTGCATCTTATCAATTCGTATCTATTCTCTGTCTTGGCTGGTAACTATAAACTAAGGTGTAGCAGTTGTACTTATATGTGATCGATACAGCGCCTTCTTGCGTGTATATTCAACTCTATATGCGTTCATCAGTTCAAAATCAATGAACACTCAATCTGTATATCAGACACAGCTAGCAAAATGCAATGACGTTATCATGCCTCATACTTCGAAAAGGCAACTTGACTTGAATTGTGACTTGACTCGTGACTTGACTTGACTTGACTCGACTTGACTCGAGTCACCTCCAAAAATCGAGTGACTTGACTTGACTCGAGTCACCTTCGAAAATCGATTGACTTGACTTGACTCGAGTCAAAATGTGCAATGACTCGAAATGACTCGTGACTCGAAGGTAGTGACTTGATCCCAACACTGCTACCCCCTACTGAAAGTGAAAAAAATACCTAATTTACCCGATTGAGCCTAACTGTATTCGCAATTACGGGAGAAAGTCTTTTCGCGTTTGCGCTCGCATAAAGATCGTCGACGGTGAAATGTAGGCACAAAATGATTGTCGCATATTATCGGAGACCTTCGATATCGATGTGGCCAGACGCCGAATAGTCGTGTCCTTGCAAACTGAGCCTAGTGGGCGGTATACAATAGACCCGCCATACTCAAGTAATAATATTATTGACCTTGTTTATTTATAAACTTAGAAAATTTTACCCGCTTGTCGTGGCTAGTGGACCGCGCCCTCGATCGTCAATTGCATGTGCCCCTGTAGCCGAAAAGGTTGGCCATTCCTGGTCTATATAGATTACTAATCTACCCATAGGTTAGTTATCTATAGTAATCTATAGTTTCTCAGCCGTCAGTAACATCCGATGTAGCAACGAAGACGTATAGCTGCCGCCGTGCCGGCTTGTGACGTCATAGGCTACTGAATACTTGTCAATTGTCGACAACATCATAGTTGTACTAGAACGCACTTTGCTCTATGCCATTGCTGTGCACAGCATTAAAATTCAGGCCTGCTGTTCAATTATGATAAATCAGCAGATGTGGTTGTTGCATATATAATAGCATCTTATGAAATAGGTCGGAGCCGGAGCTACTCCTCAAATAACGGGCTCCAGCTCCGGCTCCGGCTGAATTTTATGTAGAGCTCCGGCTCCGGCTCCAGCTCCGGTGAAAATGCACGGCTCCGGGGCTCCGGCTCCGGCTCCAAAGCCCTGGTTACCTGGGATAGTGATTGTTGCTTCATAAT
This sequence comes from Botryllus schlosseri, assembly GCA_000444245.1. Taxonomy (NCBI): domain Eukaryota; kingdom Metazoa; phylum Chordata; class Ascidiacea; order Stolidobranchia; family Styelidae; genus Botryllus; species Botryllus schlosseri. The sequence goes on from ATSW01004777.1 coordinate 9,876, forward strand.
ATAAAATCGGAACTAACCGAAAACTATCATTGTACTGATTGCTAAAATGCTAATATATATAACTTTTTACCGGGTCAGGCCGTTAAATCCACATCAATGATGAGAATCGGCATTGTTTCAAACAATATTCCATCGGCAAAACAATAATGCACTAGAATGACACTGAGGATAATCACTCCATAGTTGGTATTGTTCACATCGACTTGACGCGATATGTCGTACTCCTCTCAATAGTTGAATCTTTCACACTGGGGTGTCCGAAAACGTCTACCAATGTCCATTTATTCAAAATATACCTGGTTAACGTTTTGGCACTTCTTCGATTTAAACTATACGTTGTGAAGTGTTCCCCATGAATTGCCTGTAAACCTTGAAAATTAACAAGGAGTACTTGTTGATAGCTGTAAGGATTGTACAAAATAGATGATTTATGCATTTGCGAGCAACATTCTATGGCGTCTTATTCATTGAAGGGTTAGGAAATGATTTTGTGACCTTCATCATTGTATAGTGTGTACGTCTATTGTATTTTATCTATAACCTTCATAACTTTTCGCTATTTGCATCACGCATTATGACCTGAGCATGAGCATCAACCTGCAATTGTATGTACTGCTGCCTCAAATACCCAGGTTATTTTTCCAGCAATGTAACTCCACAATCCTCCAATGCAAAATCTCCATCTTGAATATGCTCATTGCTCATATATATTGCATATGCGGTAATACGGAAAATACTTGACGGCTTGAATATTTACCTTGATTTCAATTGTAGTTGACTGGCAAAACTGTGACATAACAAATTCCAATTCTGTAAATGTCTAATGCATGAATTTTTTACAGGGCCGTTATTGACCACTTTAAAAATTGTAGTCCATTCTAACTTTCAAGAAAAGATTGTTCGTGTATTGAAACAGCCGCAAAGCAACCCACAACCGCGAGGAAATTGAAAAGAATTTAGGGATCTTAATAAAAGTGCAAATCATTATCTCATGGGATTCTGCCACGCCGGGCAGTCCATGAGAAGCAACCATGTCATTTTCCACTCTGCCTCAGACATTGAGGTATTTCCAAAGATTGTAGTCAAAATGAATAATACTTTGACGATTGGTGCCGGATTGGATTGATACTGATTGGGTCGATTCATGCAGAGAAAAATAGTCTTTCTGAAAGATTATGCATATTATTCGAGTGCGAGAGGTGAGGAGATGGACACTACAATGCAATCTGTCGATCATTTTGTGTGCCTTGTGAATACGACAACCAAGTTCAGCTACACCTGTCATTTAAAGCCATATTCCATTACAGATAATATTGCTTCACTTGTACTAGCTGGAAAAAAATGCCGCTACTGCAAAACTGGAGATATTCTTATGCCGCAGAAACAGCGATGAAATTCGTGAGCAGGGAAGCTTATCAAGGAGACAAGAAAACAACAACATTGATAAATTTGATACGGACATTTTTGCCAATCCATTGGGCAGACTACCTCATTATCACCAAGAGATTGAGTCTTGATCCGTTATTGGAATCATTTTTAGCCTAATCAGGAAATCTGGCCGTACCTGTGATATGGTAATTTTTAAAGAATAAGTGATTTCTAAAGAGGCTTGAAACATACTAGTGTTCAAATGCCATGGTATTTCATGCTTCAATGCCCTCCAATGCTCAACGTCATGTAAAATCGCTGCTCTACCATCCAACTGCAGTACTGTTATTGTCATTAAGAGAGAATAAGAATTCTCGAAAAAATAACATTTGAGAATGTATATTTTTGTTACGTGACAAGAAACATTGACATTATCAACTATTAAGCATAGTTATTCGATTGTTCATAATAGCAAAACACAGTTTCATGAATTACAACAAAAATAGATGCACACAGTACATTTATCGAATGGCTTAAACATAGGTAGGCTATATCTGAGATTGTAATTTGCATAAACATGAAAATCCCTTTTTGCTGCATATTGACTTGACTTAAATGCTTTCCGTTGACTAGGATTTTGGTTCTTGTTATTCTGAATTTAAATGACAACAAGTCTGACATAATAACAAAAGTTGTTCATGCAGTTTGTAAGTGTTATAGTAAATGAAATATCTATACCCTGTATAAAATTCTCAATGATATTATGGTGTTGGCATCCTCATTGAAATTTAGTCACGACTAGTATCAGCGCATTTAGGAGTCCATGAAGAGGTGAGGTATTTAAGCTGTTCAAAATCCTGCTTCTGTAATACCCGTCCGATGACACATTGTCATGACGCTTGGATTTGATCAATTTCTTCCATGATCACTAGGGCTGTTCAAAAATAACTTCTTTTTTTTCGGATTCCAGCCATTCACTGATTAAATTGTCAGGTTACCCTAAAAAACACTGCACACCAAATTTGGTTCGATTCTAACAAGTATAGGACTCCGCAGATCCAATTAAAAATTTTAATTTATTAATGAAAATTAAAAAAAAAAAAATTCCAAATTTTTCTGCCAACCCCATGAAATTGTTGAGCTGTCTTTAAAGACGTTGCAAAACAAATTTGAGTCAATTCCGACCAGTAGAAGCGGAGTTATGTGAGTTTTTCGATGATAATCCTCGGATTGTTTACATCGATGTGATACCGCTGGTGAAGCATGACTCGCGACGCGCTCAAACGCAGAGCTCACAGGAATTTCCAATCATTGTATATATATCATTGATTGCCAGTGAACTCCGGACTAATCCAATGAATTTCCTTACTTTGACATTCAGAGCGCTATCGGTAGAACATCTGCTCTTTATTAAAAAAATATAACTGTGAATGTCAAAGTTGAGAAATTTAGCAACGGACGGGTAAACGGCGGGAGCAATGGGTAGCTATTCTCATTAATATATACCCAAGGAACAGCTCTTGGTTTCAAATAGGTTGTTGGAAATTGACATATAGTCTTCAGGGGTAGCGATGAATATATGTTGAGCTTAACAAGGTGTGTTGAGTCAAAAAAGTATGAGAACCATCGGTTTACCATATTCCAAACTTAAGCATATCCATGTACAAATGCAGTGTACTCTTGAGATCGCGATTTCCCCACCTTGCATTCAAAAAAACAAAATGAAAAAGCTTAGGAAAATTGTCTTTGTAACCAGCTTTCATATGATACCCTACTCGCTTGAATATACTTTTAAGGTTTTGCTCAATTCGCATTCTAAATTGTGTAACGCTTGACCGATTTCAGACCTTCGACCAAGTTTCACCTCAATTTAACCTTTAACACTACACCGCATGGCATTCGATACCACATGGGAATATAGACCAATATACTTGCTACTCAGAAAACCCAGTGCCAAATCTCAACTGTAATCCAACATCTGTTTACACCTTTTTGTATTTTACGTTGATAAACCTGAATGCTGCAGAGCTGAAATGAGCAGAAAATCGTCAATTTTTCAAAATGACATAACTTTTGATCCCGGGGATCAATTTTCCTCAAATAAACTTTATTGTGTTCAAAATTACCTCATCTATGCATGTACCAAATTTCAGAAGATTTGGGAATGTGGTGGTTCCAACTTTTGTTGTCCAGGTTGGGAATGGCCCGTAGTACATGTAGTCAGCGAATGATGCTATTCAACCAATCAATGTAATTGATATCGTTGTCTGATGAAGAAACACCAGCAGGTGTAAGGGGTCAATCTTGACTTCATATGTTTATTGTATCATAAAAATAAAATCCATGCGATTGGGGTGTTGGCTACCGCTGTCTATAGAACTTGTTATAATAATGGGGTAATATCGGTAGCAAGTATAGC
>KE605383.1:0-13483 GCA_000444245.1 Botryllus schlosseri
TTTTTAGTCACCCCGCCGGTGATTACAGTCTGTATGCCCAATTATCGGTGCACAAAATTTGGGGGGGCGATGATCGGTGTTGACCTTGAAAAGGGGGCGATCGGTCGAAAAAGGTTGGGAACCACTGGTCTATAGAAACGATGTTCACAAAATTTGGTTCAATTCCAACCAGTGGAAGCATACTTATTGCCGTCGAAAAACTTGAATTATGACTAAATTGTATTTCCGGTGACCAATTCTTTAATTATTCATTATAGTGGTGCCCAACGTAAATACTATTTTATTCAAATCAAAATTTTTCGACGGCAATAACTCCGCTTCCACTGATAGGAATTGAGCCAAAGCTGGTGAACATCGTTTCTATAGGCCATGCACCTAACATTCATGGGGTGAACAGAAAATTTTCGATTTTTTGTTTGTTATTTATTGTTGTATAATAAATAGAAACTTTCTTCTGCTGTAGCAATGCGGCTACTGGTTGGAATTGAACCAAATTTAGTGTGTAGGCTTAAATTAGGTAACCTAACAATTTTATCGAGTAGCCAGTACGATCTGAGAAAAAATTCATTTTTGAAGACCCCTAATATCTACGTACTATAGCTGTTGACGGATTCAACCATTCCATATCGTATACGTCAGCTATATCGAGTGTAAATCGTCCGCAGACTCATAATAGATGTTTTTTGAAAGGTATTTACAAAATCATGGCATAATTGTACGTGCAAGTTGAAAAAATCTTGGTTGTTTTAAACAACCATATTTTTAACTGCATGCAACCCATAGCGATATGGCTATCTCTATTAATGTTGATAGAATGTTGGAACCCAAAACAACGCGTCTGCCTTATTACACCTGGGTTTTAACGCTACTTCATGCATATGCATGACTTTCTTTTACAACCACTTTAAAGGAGACGCAGAAGACGGCGTAGATGTCCAACCCATTCTTGCTCCTGGCACTGGGGTCCTTGTAGTGCAAATTGCGGTGGGGGTACTCGGACAGCAATAAAAACAGCTCACCAAGGAGCTTGTGGATCCTGCAATATGCCGAGCGGGGCGCATGCGTGCAATACACACTGCTGTCCAAGTAAGAAATGTAGATGAATAATTATATTAGTGTCAAATCGAATGATATTCCCGGACCCCTATTTCTATAGATAGACGATACATAAAAAACCGACACCTTGGATCGATATGATTATATTCGTCTATCAAAATCGAAAATTAGAGGTCAAATCAATTCGACAACGTTAAAAAAAACTCACTCACAGGTAACTGCCAGTGGTATGCGTGGGGAGCGTGGGGCACGTGCTCACGTAGCTGCGGATCGGGAACACAAACAAGGTCCCGAGGACAGAGAGCTCCGTCATGCGGAGGATCTGCATGTTCCGGACCACGTAGCCAAACAAGATCTTGCAACACGCAATGCTGTCCGGTGCATTGCTCCTGGGGAGGATGGAACGCATGGGGATCGTGTTCCAGGGCATGCGGTGGGGGGACGCGTTCTAGATCTCGTGGGTATTCTACGGCTCCGTCTTGCGGTGGTAATTCATGTACCGGGTCTGGGTCACAGAGTCAACCTTGCAATACACAATGCTGCTCGACGCATTGCTCATGGGCTGCATGGGGTACCTGGACATCTTGCGAGAGAATGCGGTGGAGGCAGTCAAACGCGAAACAGGGGTCACGCTGTAACAGCATCGTGTGGTGGTAACGCCTGCTCTGGATTATCTAGCCAAAATCGCGAATGCAATAACCAATGCTGCCCTCAAAACTGTTTGTGGGCCGGATGGTCGAATTGGGGAACTTGTTCCACGACATGTGGAGGTGGTAGCCAGCAACGGTCTAGAGCGCATGCGGTTATTGCTGCGTGCGGCGGCGCCTCATGCTCTGGTACTGATCATGAATCCAGAACTTGCAATGCAAATTGCTGTCCAGTGAACTGTGCTTGGAACGATTGGACAACTTGGGGCAGTTGCCCGGTGACATGCGGGGGAGGTACACAGACACGCGATAGAACAACAAGAGTATCTGCGTTTTGCGGTGGAGCGGCCTGTTCGGGCGGAACTTCAGATTCCCGTTCCTGTAACGCCCATTGTTGCCCAGTAGACTGTTCCTGGACTTTGTGGCAGGATTGGGGAAGTTGTTCCGTATCTTGTGGAGGAGGATCCCAGTCTAGATTACGATCAGTCGCGCTTCCCGCATCTTGCGGTGGGGGCGCTTGTACCGGAATGGCTACTGACAGCAGAACATGCAACGACATTTGCTGTCCCGTAGATTGTGCTTGGGAGCCGTGGTCAAGATGGGGATCATGTTCAGTTTCGTGTGGAGGTGGGACTCAGTCTCGAAGTCGAGGGGAAGAAGTAGCCAGCTATTGTGGAGGGGATGAGTGTGAGGGTCCGCCCACACAGAAAAGAGAATGCAACTCTCAATGCTGCCCATCGCCATGTATATGGAGTGAATGGTCTGCATGGGAAAGTTGTTCTGTCGCTTGCGGAGGGGGGCAGCAATACAGGAACCGTACGGTAGCGCAGTCATCTTTCTGTGGCGGAGCCGAATGTACTGGGAATGCTTCGCAAACTCAAGCGTGCAATACGCAGTGCTGCCCGATAGATTGTAAATGGAACGAATGGACACAGTGGGGGAGTTGTTCGAAAACGTGCGAACGTGGAAATCAAAGGAAAACGAGGACGATTGCACTTCAACCTCAGTGCGGAGGTGACGAATGTATGGGGAGTGCATTTGAGGATAGGTGAGAGTCATAATGTTCGTCAAAATTATCATTTGCTAATTTCGAACTCTTTGAAGGGCTTGTAATGACGTCTGTTGTCCTGTACATTGCGAATGGACGAATTGGAGTGAATGGACGCAGTAAGTTATAGGCTATCTGATAATGTGGTGTTGCGTAAATGATGTCTGCCGCATGCATATGATACCCTGCTACAGTTTTGTGTCGTGTTCACCAAATAATAACATAGTTTTGACAGTATACAAACCTAAAGCAGTTATATAGAAACTTACGACTATGAAAGCTTATTCTGGTTATTCGAGATAAAATTATGTTTGTTTGACAGCTGTACAAAAACTTGCGGCAATGGAACACAATCCAGGCAACGTGCGGTGGCTGTGCCACAAATGTGTCAAGGTGAAGAGTGTGTCGGGGAAACAACTGCATCGAGAGAATGCAACACTCAGTGTTGTCCAGGTAAGAAAAATATCATTACTTACTTGTACAGTATAACAATTATGAATGAACTGCATGGTGGCTAATGATAGAATATTCGGATATCACTAAAATAGGTCATTGTGAGTCACCATATAGTTCAATATTTTTGATGCACAACAGCAAATGTAATGAAAAGGTCTATTGTAGCTTCATAGGTTTCCTAACATTCGCTGTTGCTTTAGTTCATAATTTGAAAAAATATTTCAGTGGATTGCGTGATGAGTGTGTGGACGATATGGTCGGAGTGCTCTACGTCATGTGGTATCAAAGGGTTGAAGGTTCGCAACAGAACCGTCAATACACTATCTCGTTGTGGCGGGACGCCGTGCGACGAAAGATTATCCGAGGTATTGTGTGTATTGATGCTAAATGAATGTATAATGATGAGTGTAGTCTAAACTTCGCATCTTTAACCTTTTCAAATTACAGACAGATGATTGCAACCAAATTTGTTTTAATGGCGGAGAAGTGAGACACGATGGATGTCTGTGCCAAGATGGCTGGTCTGGGGAATGTTGTGAAGAAGGTTGGTCCCATAATAAAACTATAATATAGTATACAGAATTATATGCATGCAGAATTAGGTGTGTTTATACAACAACACCTCAATTACATGTAATAGGCCCACTGCCCGCATGCATGGAAAGCTCAGATACGGCCGATTATACTTATTCCAACGAATTGCTATTTTGAGATATCGACGAATGCGATTCTGTGTCTTGCACTCAAAACTCGATGTGTGTCAACGCGGTTGGATCGTTCGAGTGTGTATGCAATCACGGATATACCAAGTCAGGAGAATCTTGCATGGGTAAGTTGAAAAATAGCCCAGACTTTATTACCGCGTTTGTATAAAAGGACTATGGACGCTTCGGTAAAGCAATGTTACTAGATTGCTTTATTTTCGGTAAATAATCTTAAGATGAATTCACTTGCTAATAANTTCGACATGGAATTGGCGAATTATGATCATCGATGATGTAAATCAGTGGTTTTTAACCTTGCCTCAAGCGCCCCCCAATTAAGGGGCGCTGGCGATTTTGAAGGGGGCGATATGGGGGGCGCTGGGATCAGGGGGGTGATATGGGGGGCGCTGAAGAAAAATGGCTTCGCAGTAGATGATGTAGTAGTATAGGACATATCCTTAATGAGTGTTCAGAGCAAATTAACATTCCACAAAACATGTCAAATCCCAAAATTTTTGGTCGCGCTGCGCGACGATGTTTGCTACATATGTTTTCATAAATGCAGTGGGTTATTATGATTCATGTAAAATGAATTGCGCGCACTTATAGATCGCCAAATTCCCGTTAAAACACTGCCGTTACGTTTGCTAGTGTTATTTTCAACAAAAGGCTTCGAACTAGGTATTATATCCTGCAGCACACAGCGTGTGGAAATCTAAGAAGGAGGCACTGTATATCACTTTTGATAGTGAGAGCCCCTTGTATATAAAATATGTTTTGAAGCTTTGTGCACGAAAGAATGCTAACTAAATATACTTGTATTTGAGAGCTACAAAATTTAATCGGCAGAATATTTCTTCATCGTATCATAACAGATGATACTATCTAGTATTGTGGTCCACAACCTCACATGAACGTTGTATGAGTTGCTTTGTTTGGAATACATTCATGTTAAAATTTATAACTGGGTACAGTGCTAAGTTCAATGTGAGCAGATATATGCATCTCATTCTCTTTTTTAGTCACACAAAACACTAAAACAAATCCAAAAGCTCAAAGGGTGCCGTAAATTATTTCGGTGAATGAACATAAATAACACATCATGTAGTGACGACTTCCCCACGAAGAAATACGCATAATTATAGAAAATAGAAATGGGCATTTCGGCGTCGGCCATTACCACGCCACGATGCACGAAGACATATGAAGTTCCGGTCAATATGGGATTACGAGAAGTGTGCCAAAAGATCGTCAGCGAGAAAACCTTAGCCGAAGGGGATTGCCCTTATGTTGACCGTAGACTCCGATGTATATAAGTCTAATTGTCCATAGGTGCTTAAATCGCTCGTGCCGAATTATCATGTCGTCGCAATCTGCACCCTACAGGACAAATAAAATCCATCAAAGAAAAATCACCGAAGAAATACCGATTTTGAATCGTGTGCTTACTTTAGTTTAATACGTTTTATGCCATTATGCGTTTCAATATCTTTTGACTATATAGCGGACAAGAGGTAACAAAATAGCAACATATAACGAAGTAATTGTACCAACGGGCACGCCCGAATATGTTCAATTATTAATTACGTGGCCTTCATTTTCCAAGACAACTGCTCACTCAGGGCTACTGATAAATCTGATTACATGGGCTGAGAGGATAAAAAGTTGATAGCGACATATATATGCAATTACCACCTATTCATTCATGCATTATAGAAAATTTTGGCGCCTAGGGCGACCAGGCCACACANACTTTGCTGNCCATNGAAATCNCGNGACGGGGTTCTTGGGGGCANAAGCCCTNCAGAANTTTGGTTTATCACNTTATGGGTGNGNAAGACAATCGNTTTTTTANGGGNNTGACGAANTGCTGTTACGGCCCTCCCTCTNACCCATTGTCTTTATTACAGTCCTTACAATATGAGNTGGGGGGCGCTNGAGCNCGATAATTTTTGAAAGGGGGCGCTGGAGGAAAAAAGGTTAAGAACCACTGATGTAAATGAATAGACAACATCAACACTATACACATTTCTATTCACGATATGTCTTTATACCGGTATAACTACACTTTGTGAATAAAGTTGCAGGAAGTACTATAGGCACTATATAACTTTAAATAAGGTGCCACGGTGAACTTCACTGCTATATATCTATTTTGCTATTGTATCAGCCACACGTGTGATTAATTGATAAGTTGGCTATCGTCATAATATACCATAACGAAACCCAGATGTCGACGAATGTTTACTTGAGCTCCACAATTGTCACGAAAACGGATCGTGCGTCAACAGAGACGGTCACTTCACATGTCAGTGTAATCCTGGATATTCCGGAGACGGTATCAATTGTGAAGGTAGGAAAATTAATCGTTGCACGATCTATTTATCGCCCGAAACCACGCCCTCGTTTCTACCGCAGATTTTGACGAATGCATGGATTACGACACCAGTGCAGGTAAGCGTATTTAACATCGTGCGATTAATTGGAGATTAGCGATTACGATTACAGAAAAATCGGGAATTAGTCGATTAGAATAACACGGAAATGTAATCCCGAATCACGATTAAATATTTTTCCTTCTTCAAACTCAAGATCAACATATTCGAAGATTCGTTCAACGATTGAAATTTCGAAAGTTGTGACATCACTCGTTTACTACGTCACAGAATATCCATTTCGCAACTTACCACCGACCGATGATATATCGCCCACACCAATTTTCTACGAATTTATGAAATAACGAGTAGGACCTAATTATTAGAATACGAGGAAGCTATGCAAGAGCAATATGGTCCTGTATGTCACGATGACGCAGAATGCATCAATACGTATGGTAGCTACAAATGTGAATGTATGAACGGATATGAAGGAGATGGGGAAATTTGTCAAGGTAAGCTATGTATAAGTATATACATATGAATTTGGAATTTCAGTTGTTTATAGTTTGTGTAACATGAACGTGAATTTCCAGATATTGATGAATGTGCGATGGCTCTAGGAACGGGATTGCATATAGGTGAGTGCGTGGAATCGTTTCGATTCCAGACTTGAGATGTCACGTTATGACTGCTGCAAATTGCAACGCTAAAACTTCCTTCTAATGGACATACGACATATGAGTCAGTTAACGATATTATTCCAGTATAAATTCTTTATCCGATTTAGTGATACCGTGCGATGGCAACGCTTCGTGCAAAAATACACCAGGAAGCTTCTACTGCATCTGCAACGAAGGTTTCGTAGGAGATGGCGAAACGTGCAAAGGTGACACTATAAGAATATTTTCAAAATCCATCAAATCATTGAATCACTCAATGCGTCATTATTTGCAGAGACAAACGAATGCGATTCGGGTTCGTGTCAAAATGGCGGGGAGTGTACTGATGAACTCCGAGGATTCCGCTGCCTTTGCACGGAAGGCTTCGAAGGGGAATTGTGCCAAAGAGGTTGGCGATAGAATAGCTGCGTTTCGTGAACGTGTAACCGAGTGGACCAAATATTTTAAATACGGGGAATGGACAGGATGAATTACTTTGAACCGCGTTAACATCTGAACCGGGGCCCCGTCTGAACTCTTCATATATTCAATGTCACACCTTCACTTCTATTCCATATGTCCACACGGAACTTTCACACTAATTATCATGCATGAAACGACCAATTCAATTTTAGTACTTTTAGTATTTTTATTATATTCCCGTCCGCGGTGGAGTAAGCAAAGAATCATATCAAACCTATGAATGCATGGGAACGGCATAAAAGCGACGGGTGTCAAAAACAGATGTTATGTTGAGTTTATTACAGCTCTGGCTAAAATTACTGTTGTAGTGAGATGACTCATGCGTGAAATTATTAGAATCTGTCTCTGATTTTACTGTTCGTATCATTTTGCTGAGGATATACTCGCTCTGTCGCTCACTATCTGTAGGCTACTTTTGAATGCCGTGAGCAGTCGTACTATACTGTGCGCTATCAGACGTCTGGAATGAGAGACAGTTCTGTAAATATTATATCGGAATATGATAATACCATATGCCGTGACCTCCAATCGCACCTGAAACGGGTTCATAGCATTCCGATCATGGACCAATTGACCACGGATTGGATACTATTTCCATTATCGAATATAGACGCACTGTATTACACATTCGTTTTCTACACGAAATTTATGCGTGTCTATTTCATAATATCCAACCGCATCAGAATGAATAAATGCACTTTATCTTTGACTCAAACGCGCCTTTCAATAATTCAGATATTGACGAGTGCATGATGGGTGGTGGTATTCCATTTAATCACAGCAGCACGAGCGGTAAGCTATTTTATTTTCCGGTCCTCCTTGCAAGCTAAAACTATTTGGACATTTCTATATTTAGATGAAGAAGAATCCGCTTTTGCGTGCGGTGAACACTCGACCTGTTCGAACACGTATGGCAGTTACATTTGTACGTGCAACCTCGGATACACACGAAACGGTTCCAAATGTTCAGGTTACTGTTATAATAAGTTTCTAAACAATGAAGTCGAGACGAACTTTGATTTATTTGGTTTCACAGTAGTCAATTACAGTTCATTTCCATTTAGATCTGGACGAATGCGAAGAAATGAAGGACACCAGTTCTAATAAAAGTGCGGGTATTGCAACATTTATAACGTAGACTTTCTTGAGGTATCGCCATGCAAATATCTATAGATGAGAATTACAGCTGAGAAACACCGTCCCATCGGCTCGCGGGTTAGATATATATGTATATATATTGATGGGATGAAAGTGGTGGATATACAGAATTCGGCCGGATTTAATTCTTTGAGGGACAATACTTAGGCTACACTCAAATCGTGGAAACGAATTGCCACATTCATCACACTCCTCTATAGTCAAGAACCCGACTTGAGTCTGCTTACACAAACGTTTTGCAATATGGCTAATAACTTGTGGCGGAAGTAGTATAGGTATATAGTGAATTTACAATATTTAAATTGATAAAATCCATCAAGGTTTCCAAATCTCATCATGCGACATAAATGCCATTTGTTTCAACCTACAAGGCAGTTACGATTGCCGATGCGAAAGAGGATATCAGGGATCTGGTTTCGAATGCGAGGGTGCGTAAGTCCGTCTATTTTATTTCCAGACGGTTCCAGTTATCCGGTAGATTTATTTGTTCCTAATTTCATTCAGAAATTGACGAATGCGCCTCAACGCCCTGCAGACACGGAGGAACATGCGTTGACCAACTCGATGCGTTTTCGTGTCGCTGTCCGGTTGGGTATCGCGGATATTTTTGCGAGAGAGGTATTGTAAAGCATAGCGTATTGATGGATTTGTAGATTACCCAGAGATGGTCAAAGTGGTTATTGTTGGTACTCAAGTTGAAGTGGAAGTAAAGTTGTAAATTTCTACTAAAGTCCATGTGAAAGTAGCGATTTTCAAGTAAAAGTATGTAATTTTACCTAAATATGAAAACTGTTCTATAGAAGTGAACGTATAATCAAAAAAGTTGACCCCTTGAGTAAGCATAGTGCTAATTAGTTGGAAAAACCTACTTGAGTACTAGAAACACTTCGTTATTAACCACCCTGGTTATATCTGAATGTTTTCGAGGCAACGCATGAAAAGTCGATTAGCATCGGATGCCTTCACAGATATTGACGAATGTAACGAAGCTATTCACAACTGTCATTCCGAGTATGGACGTTGCATCAACACGAATGGCTCCCACACTTGCGAATGCCTGCAAGGATTCTCGGGAGACGGAAAAGCATGCACAGGTATTGCGAAATATAACGAAACGGGTTCATTTGATAAGTTGTCAATTAAACAATGACTTTCGTGGGACAAAGCGGAAACCGGACGTGACGAAAACAGAGACACGTCATGAATGATATCTGTTTGATGCACGGTGCGTTTCCTTGTTGCAGATGTTGACGAATGCAGCGCAGAAACTAGTGAATGCAACGCAACCGGCAACAGCGTATGTAAGAACACAATTGGAGGCTACTTGTGCGTGTGCGAAACTGGTTACGAAAGGGAAAAAGATGAATGCATAGGTCAGCACTGTGTTTCCTAAGCCTTTGTTTGGATGCGCTGACCAATGCAGCGTTATGCAGGGGCGACACAGAGGTCACTCAGTCAAGTTATTGTATAAATGTATATATATTCCAGGTTTTGCAATAGTATTTATTTCATAAATTACTCATTCATTGCCTATACATTCTTCTTTACGGATAACAGAAACGTAAAATATTTTAAGTAAAGCAAAGAAAACATCACAGTAGATCAACAAGCCCCATATTTTTTCTTAATGCTTGAGTAGGCTTGGTATTCTTGAACTCCTTGCTCGTGTAATGTCATGCTAATGGTTTTACAATGCAGCCATCTCTAACGTCAAACTATACTTACTTGTGCCTCTTTTAGTATTATGCTCGCATTTTCAAGTTCGTGACGCACCTGACCTTACTAGCGATAAGCGCCACTCTTTTTCACCATGATTATAATAAGAGTTATTTGTTACATGTTAGTCAAGTGTACAGTAGTATTTTTTTACCCATAGATACGATACGCCTATTTCTGGCGCCATTCGTTATAGTTTATATGCGAAGGTGTATCTTGCAATTTACTATTAACTTGAGAAAATTATTGACTTTTCGACTTTAGTGTTGACATGTCTTCTACGTGATGCCACAAAAAATCGTGTCTTTCCTCTTTGTTTGATTCTGGATAGATGTATAATGTATATGCACAGTGCACACTGAGCCTGATTATCTGATTTGAAATACCCACCTGCGAAATTCAATTCATATACAGACGTTGACGAATGTCAGATTGGAAATCACGTGTGCACGGGACTCTTTGAACAATGCGCCAATACAATGGGCGGCTACATATGTGAATGCGTTGAGCCATTGATTAGAAAAAATGGAAAATGCGAAGGTAAATGGCGTTTCTGCAAGCTTTCCGTGCCACGTAAATCCGACTCCGTTTATTATATAGAGCCAGTTCCTGTCATGTCGCGCTACACCAATAAAGATTCAAGCGTTTGGACAAAGATAAAGGAGAACATCAAAAAGCCAACCGGACTGGCCATTGCAATACTGAGTGGTATTCTGCTTCTGGCGATTTTGATACTTATTGTAAAGGTATGAATCGCAATGGGTTACGGCACTGTTTGTTATGTGAGGTTCCGACAGGTACGATCACAGCACGCATCACATTCAGACTATTGTACTCTCGAATCAAAGCACTGTCGACCTCAATTCCAGAACCAATTGAGGTTGCGGCCGTGGAACAAACCACACCTTTGCTTGACCTATGAAACTATGGAATATAATTTAGCAGTTCAGATCAGTTTAGTTTATTATTAAAATTTCATGTTTCTAAAACACCACAAGACTGTGCGATACAATGAAAAACCTGGGCCTAGGCACGTTATATATCTGTTGGACTGTAAAAAAGTATTTGGAAGTCGATTGAAATGGCCTTTTGTGAAATATTGATATTTTACAGGCGATAATTCGAAAGTCAGCGCGTGCTGTGGAACCACGGAGGGATACATATTTCGCAAATCGAATGTCAACAGACACGGAAGATATAAATCTGTGAAAGGCCTTCGCCTGATGCCTATAGGCCTGAAGAATTAACAATCATGCTACGATCATAAATGCATCAACTACATGTACTCATAACACAATTTAAATATTTCTCAATCATGCTATAATAGGGTTACCATATTTCTGTAACCCAAATTCCGGACACTCTTCAGCGCCCACTAGTGGATTTCAAAATGAGTTATGACGTCACACTAACAAAGCTTTCCTCATAGACCAGAGGTGGTCACGATACGGTTCAGGAGTGTGTGGCTGTGTGTTGTGTAAACTGGACCGAAAGCACGTTTTCAGCAGCCCCTTCCCGCCCAAATAAACATTGATTTTGAGCCCATACTATATGGCAATCGATGCAACTTCTGGGGAGGGGGGTGCTTGTTATATGGATCTGCTTTCTATATGCATCTGGTCGTTAAATTATTTGACTGAATTCTGTCAATAATATTGGTAGTTCCATATATTACTAGATACTACTTTCCGCCCACATGATCAGAGTTAGCGGTAAAGCTATATAGGGGGGGATGTTGAGTTCGAAAATACAGGGAGCATAATTGCACGTCGTTAAGTCATGTTCAATTGTTCATGTCCTACCGATAAGATTGTTAATCAACCTTATGCCGGTGCGCACCACGTAGCTTTATCAACATCCCACATCCAGTACTTTCCAACCTTTTATGGTCACGACTCCACCTCCAATTTGAAAATGTTTACAATTTGACGAGCTGATTACTAAAAGAAGTCAGCACCTTTGCCCAGATTTACTCACGGACTATTTTGGAAACTGATTACGTTCAACATATTCGCAAACCCCATAATAAAGGCGAACGACTATGGAACCACTATCATTGAATAAAGCATTTAAACGGCCTTAACGATCTCTAGGAACATAGCGTTCACCTATATAAGTGCGATTACAATTATAGGCTTATTCCAGTAAACGAAGGTTGTTTTTCTTTATATTTTATTGCAGTTTTGCGAGGGCGGTAGTCTCCATACTAAAATCAATAAATGTGATAGTAAATCGCGCGCAGCGCGAAGAAAAATATCATGCATTAGCATAAATATTCCTAAAAATATTGTTTTTATGCTGATTTACGAAAACAAAATTATGAGCCTACGTCAAGTCTTCAAAATTCCGGACATTTGGCATATTTTAGAAATTCCTCCCGGACGCTAGTTTGAACAGTGAAATTCCGGACGTATGGCAACCCTATGCTATAAGGGTGCACTACGCAAAGTTCCATGATATCCCTTCATATGGGCCAGTCAGATATATCAAAATCGTACAGCATAGCATCGAATCCAGGCCCAAATAACAACATAATAGGGCTGTGATGCTATGCGCGATTTGTTTCAAGTATGCAATAAGTCGTCTGTCAAACTCATGCCGATTGAATACCGGACACACTTCCAAATGTGAGCAATGCCAATGTGAGCAAATAATGGCACAGTTCAATATTTCAACACCAGTTAGCTTATGTCTGATACGAATATTTGGTATTGTAAAGTGTATACGATGAACATTTTCATTGCTATTTCTAAATATTTTTTCTTTTGTCGCACCATATATATAATCATACACTTGTAATCGAGTTTTATTGGGGTATCACTGTCCACAGTCAGGTCTACCAATCGCGATCAACAGATCTGTGATATGATCAATATTAACAAGCTTATAAAACGAAAGTGATTTCATTCATTATCATGACTAAATAATATCAGTCCAGCTAGGATGTAAACTACCATAGATATATAGAACACGACACATCCCATCGACAATCTAACCTCATACAGCAGTGTTTCTCAACCTTGTCGTTAGCGCCCCATGGGACGATTGGGCTTTTAAAGGGGGTGGAAACGCTCAGGGGGCGATATGGGGGCACTGGGCTCAGTATGGGGGCGCTGAAGAAAAATGGCGTCGGGGTAGGTAGACTTAGGTAGACTTATGATTGAGAAGACAACAAGAG
>ATSW01004780.1:0-14762 GCA_000444245.1 Botryllus schlosseri
AAAAGTTGCAGTCAAAATTGGCATGAAAAATAGAGAAAAGTTGCAAAAAGTTGCAAAAACTTTCCCCAGTAATAAGTAAAGATTCCAAACCTGGTTTTGCCTAAATATCTGCAAACTGCCAAGTAGAAGTGGAGTAAATCTAAAGTAATAGCTACTTAAGTACTGTAGATAGACAAAACCTACTTGATTAAGCCGAAAAAGTACAAATACTTTGTTACCTTTGTGCGTTTGTATTGCTGAATTCTCACAGGCAATGATCCAAATTTCACATTGCATGCTATATGCTGCTAAACATACAAAAAAGTATCACACTACTATTTTATGGCAATATCGCTGGGATAATTTGTAATATATGCAGCTTTAGGCATAGAAAGTACTTGAATTATTTTCGGATTTTTATGCATAGTTCATGTGAATGTGAATTCAATATAGATCAATGTTTTTAACAGATTCCAGAAGATGACGAAACGTTTATCTTGAATCTTACGAATATTAATCTGGGGACTTTGGATGACGAGAAAAAATCTGTTGAATTGATAATTCGGGCCAATGACAGTCCCTTGAGGTTTGAAGATGCCATTTTCCTAGTGTTAGACTTTATGGAAGCCGGTATCGTCACACTGCTATATACAGATTTCGTCATTCCACAATCAAAGTGGAGGAAGAGGACAATCACGCTCATGCTCTGTCTGTGGTTCTACTCAGAGGCTTCGATGAAAATGGGAATACTCGGATTGGTCCAGATGAAGATGAGGTGACCCATTGATGATTACAGATTATTACAGTCAAAATTGTAGGCATACCATTATGATAATATAGTAATCATATTATTGCAACCTAGAATTAACTCTGCTTTGCAGCTCACGTTATCAATTAGCCTTTACATCATTTTGTGGTAGGTTCATGACTACACATTTGCTTATTGAATGTAGCAATTATAATATGGTATCAAATGTATAAATGCATGGGTAACAAAATGTTATTGGAGCATTTCAATACTTGCTATTGCTTTCCTGGTAATCGCTATACCAACCAGGGGTTCTGCTAAGCTGTTTGGTAAGAACTTATTCTCTAAAAATTCTGTCACTCCCACTGGGGTCGAGTCTCAAAATGCCTGTTTCTTCCAATAGCCGATGATGATCTTGTTTGAATTTCTTCAATCACTGTTATGATTTTTACAGGAAGTTCCTGATATTGTTACAATTTGAGATAGCATTGGTGGATTCCATTACATTTCTGTCATCATATTCTGCCTCTCATGATATTGATTCTATACAATGCCATTTTCCTGTTTTTCAGATATTTGTGAGTTATGAAGTCGAATCGGGCACCGCCACTCCAAAGTTTGACTACAACGTGGCCGAACAGGGTACCATACGATTTGGTAGCGGTATGCACAACGCCACAATCGACGTGAGTCTCATCTTGAAGTTCTATTCAAACCAGTAACTTGGCTCATTTTGACATAAAATTAAACATTTATCTTCTGCAGAGGCGGAAATGTCTTTATTTTTTATTGCTATCACTGAAACCCTGCATGTAGGCTACTCTGTCACCTGACTGCGTTCCAGAATATAATTGCATCTGAGTTACTCCAGCTGAAAGCTTTACATGACTATTCTAACAGCACCTGGTAGATGTCTAGAAAAGTTGATCAGGGCTGTTCACTAACTAATTTAAGCATGTAAAGTTATTATAGTACAGTGGACAAGTGATGAATAGTTACTGTATATCCCTGGTGGATTTTCAGTGGAATGGGAATATTCCCAGCTTGTCGTCTGATTTTTTTACTAAAATAAACTATAGATGCTCGATCACTGGCCTAGATGCTTTTTCATGGGTTGTAGGTAGAGCTTGACTGATTATAATTGGTGTGGAAATGCGCCTTGAGCTAAATGCCTTATCTTTTGAATATCGGCTAAATATATTGGGTTTATCCGTCAAGGTGCTAGTTGGTTTTTTCGGCATTGGGTAAAAAATCTGATATCGGTCGCGTTCTAGTTATGGGTTACGCACTTGAATGCATAATTCATTGACAATCCACTTCTATGAATTCATCTCAGGTATTCATTGTACCCGATGATGAAGCAGAAATGTCGGAGAATTTCACGATAAGGCTGCTTCCCGACTCCATCGTCGGAGATGCAGTTATTATGTCTCCTGATTCGTGTGTCATCACAATCCAAGCAAACGATGAGGCTAACGGTGTTCTGGCCATTGATTTCTCTAATGCTAACACCAGCGCTAAGGATACGGAAAAGAAAATTTTCATATTCCACGAGGATGAACCAAAACCGTAAGTAGTGCTAATTATACCGTTATCAATTGTCATATATAGTAAAATATTGCTATGACTATCTGTTTTAGCCTGCCGCCGGTACGAATACTACGCAAAGGAGGCTCCTTCAACACTGTGACAGTAGATTGGAGTCTGTCAACGTCAAACGGGAACCTTAGCGCGATAAGTCCAAATCAAGGGACTCTCACATTTTCGCACGGCCAAACTGTAAACGAGATTCTATTCAACGTTACGTCGGACAATGAACCAGGAGAAGCCCAAGAATTCACATTTAGGTAAATCACAATCCATTATGTCAGTGCTTCTCAACCTTTTGTTTCATGGTGCGACCACAATAAGATATGACAAAACGAATGAAAAAGAAATTGATGAGCAAAGAAACAATGTGTAATATAGACATGCAATTCACTATTAACACAAAAGTTGATTTGATGAAAATTTAAATATAATGAGGTTGATGACGAGCTATTATCAGATCAAGTCGAGTCGTGATTGGTTTGATTATCCTATTTGGAATTAGACCAATCACCAGCTGCAAGATTGTCAGTATTGCAATAGTTTAAGTACGTATGCCTATAAAATTGCTAGCATATCCATTATAAGATTGCTGTCGTTCCATAACAACCAAAAGCCACCGTATGACATGTTGAATACAAAACTACCATAGCATTTATACATACTTCACGATACACCTGAAATAGCTGGATATTGTAGAAGTATGCTAGTGTGGGTGAATGTGCTCGGGGTTGATGTGCACTACTTTTTAGCCTTCTAGCCGATACTGTGAAGGGAGGGGCCAAACTGGATGACGAATATGAAGTTGAGATCTACATATCGGACTCGGATGATGTTTACGGAATCGTGAACATACAAAGGGGCAGTGGAATTGTCTTTGACCAGGAGACTGATACAAGGTTTGCTCACATTCTAGTAGGGAATGAATTGCTTGCTCTGTGCCGTTTTGAAACGCTGTATGCTTGAATTAGGTGCTGATGGTTAAGTCGGTATAACAATTTACTTTTGTTAAATGCATTGGTTTGGCACAACAACAAGGATTCATCCGGTGATCACTTGTAGTAACTATATTACTGTCTGACAAGGCATCTGTGATTTTAGATAGCACATTTGCGTGACATGGACATCGTACACTTCCACATCTCATGAGACCCAGTCATACTTCGAAGTATGGCACAACTCCTATTTGGCAATATTTGAACTCTGCAGCACCAGGATAAATTATATCACATTCAAAAAAAGGCTCCAGTTTTCGCGTTTCTAGAATCACAATTCACTCTAAACAAAAACCGAACATGATTTGTTTATTCTTTTCAACTCTCCATTGCGATTATTAACATCTGGCACTTATCGTCGAGTGATCACAAAGAATCCTATATTTTGAAGGGAAATCAAGTTGACCGTAGAAAGGTCTGGTGGGACGATAGGGCGAATCAATGTGACCTACACAGCTTTTTACCTTCCTCCCGATGCTGTCGATATTAGAGACGCTTTGCCAGGAATATTGGTGGAACCCACTGGCACAGTGACTATTGAAGACGGAGAAGGTAGGCCTACAATATATCACTTTCTTTGCTTGGCCGTTGCAATTTAAATGAATGTGTATTTCGAAGGTTTCTTCGACTTGAATTTGGAGATTGAAGAGTCGGCGTTTATACACACAGATTCGTCCTTCAGGATACGTTTGGATGAAGTTTATCTGGTAAGTTTCTGTTTGCTTCACTAGACTCTCAGTTCTTAATCAATATCAGGAAATGAACGTATAGAGGAGTACATCAGTTGTTGACTTTTGCTGTAAATCAATTCGACAAGAGATGACATGAAGTTTTGGGTACCACTGATGTTTTTATAAATCCCAATGCAGGTGCTAATTAAATTATTCTATCTACTAGAAGAAAGTCTAAGTATCAATTCTGTCCATTAATTTAGTGAACTGAAATTTACCGAACGTCTTGCTCTCGTGAAGCTACGTAATTAGTTGACTGACAATCATAGATTTCCATTTATAATCAACATATTGAAACCTCTGAACTGATAAAAGCCTTCATGTTCATTATATTTGAGTGTCAATGTTAGAAATGACCAGGGAATTTCGTGCTATCAATTTGGGAGCAAAAATTTCCAGGTTTCACAATCACGCGGTGAACTGAACAGATGGATATCTAGTGAAATTCTACACATTGAATTTACTGCTGCCATTTGCTAATACTGATAGTGATATAAAATCTTTATGGTATATCTCTATCCTCTAGGATGATAGGGAACCCATCTTACCAGCAGCCACACCTAAGCTTGGAACCAGGATGCTCACTACCATAGAAGTATCCGAGGAATATGCAAGCAGTGAAATCGGATTTGTGGGGTCGAGCGATTTGGAAGTGGACGAACCTCTGAGTCAGGATGGCGCAAAGAATATCGTCCTAGAAATATCCCGAGAAGGTGACCAAGTTGGTAGATAGTATGGTAGTTTCAATATTTGGAAAGATTCTTGGAGGTGCAAAACTTTCATATTGAAGTAACTCGAATATTTTCAGCTGATACTAATCAGGGGTAATCACAGGTAGTTCACTACTAGTTGCTTACGATTACCTCTGAAGAGTGTCAGCCGGAAATAGTTAGGTTTCAATATATTTCAATATATTTATACCATACATTTTCAGGCACATGGGATGAAGTGACTTTGGATATTTCATACAGAAGTGAAATGGATCTTATGGAAATTACTCGAGGCTCCGACTACGAACCAGGTTGACTGTGCACAGTGAATTTGTGAAAAATATATATGATTAACATATTATTTCTATTCCAGGTCCGTCACAGCTCAAATTGATTCCCGGGCAGAAAACGGCTACACTCGCGATATCCATTTTGCCTGACGATGTCCCGGAAACTGATGAAGTGCTTATAGTGCGGATTGATGGGTATGTCGCGTGGGTGCATTGTTTCCATTGTGGAATTTCTTTTAATGTCCGGTGAAATCAGCTTAGTGATCTTTACCCACGTTAATACCTATTTTATGACACAATAACCCGTGAAATGAGTATTGGGGGGTGATAGATGCGTCAATGATGATTAAAATGTGTAAGTGCACTCAACAAACCACTTTGCCATGCTTAATTACGATGATCAACCAGCAATATCGTCATGACCATAACATGACATTCTCCTTTGTTACTTATAAATTATTTGACATTGCTAGGACATTATATGTATAGACCTTATGCGGTCATTTCTTCAATGGTCAGAAACATATTCGGGGCTCTTCCCATCAGGTTTACTGATGTCAATATTATATATATAACATAGGAGTGGTCCATATGTTCACAAATGTGACTTTCAAGAATTACAGTTTTGACACAGCTAGAGTGAAATCTCTCTCGCCCACCGTCGGCTGCATAGATTGGTATGGAGTTGGTCAGTTTTATGTAATTCAATTTTCTTGCAGTAAACTTGCAGTTATTTCCATTTTGTAAGATTTACTTGTAGTTCGTTAATACGAGTAGCTACTTTGACCCTATCTGATATTATCATACCTCGATTTGCACCCAATTTTACTTCAATTTTCATATCAAGTATGTTCAAATTTCAAAATGATATTTTTGATACCTTGTCGCAGTGTGACTCCAGATGACCAAAAACTGAGAAAAAATCACGTGGAAAAAAGAATATTAGTGAAAGAAAATGATAGTCCTGGTGGGATTTTCCAATTCGCCAACAGCACCGCTCCGGTAACTTCAGTAACGGTAAGATTTAACTTTACTGTGGGTTGAATAGATTAATCATTGACGACTTCTCATTCAGGAAGACGAAAGTGAAACGTTAGCATTCACTATTGTGAGGTCAGAAGGAGATTTAGTGACAAGAATGGTAGAATATGATATTCATCCAAATGGATCTTCTCAGTTTTATGGCATACCGGAGATTTTGATTTTCGAGCCAGGTATTTACGTTGTGTTGTTTTTAAATGCAATTATCACCTTAGGATCGCATGTAGGGTTACTGTACATACCTTAACCAAACTAGATGAGAGTGTGCAGTGCATTCTCAGATCATAAATAGCATATTTATACGTCTATACAATTACTCAATCATATTTAATATGAACTCGGGGCTTACTACGTATGACCAGAGCAGTATTTATCAAGTTTATCGGTGGAATCAAATTAATTACTGTTCAAGCCAATCAGATGGCTGTGATCGATTAAAGATGTCAAGAAGTTCATTGAACTCTGACTTCCTGTTGGTTGAAATTATTTATTCACAAATATCTCTATACCAAAGTAGATCAAGTATCGATTCATGGCAATCTCATAAAAGTTGTATGTGATTTCATCTTGAAATTTGTCATTTATAATAATTGTTATGTTTCACCATTTGAGACCAAGAATTGTCTGTGGCCCGCTTGAAATGCTACCCGGTTCCAGTCCAGCCCATGGGCTTTATGTAACCCATCCCTGCTGTATATGCTTATGACTGGAATGCCATCACCACAGAGACTCAATACAGGCCTATTACTAACTCATATTAAATTGTATCACAGGTGTAGGTGTTTTTGAAGAAATATTAATTTAGTTTCAGTCAGGGTATCTGGCCAGCCCTGGTTTCAGTAATGGATAATCTCTCCAGCATGACTGACCTATAATTTTTTGCTTTCTTAACTGCTTTCTTGGGTGTATCAGTCTGCGATTTTTTGTAACCTGTTTCATTAGCTGTCATCTACTTTTATAACGAATATTTATCAATATCATCTTAATGATTCAATATTTCTCTTTGTTCACCTGCGATCAGATTAAAATTTGAAAACCAAAGCTCTGTTTTGTGTCGTTCCAGAAATGCGTGTCATCAACATATCGTTGGTCCCAAGAGACGATGAAATTCCTGAACTGGAGCAAAATTTTACACTTGGTAACTCATTTTCAAACATTTTCATTCCAACTGATTGCATTCATTTCACTACACTATAGAACTGAGAAGTTATGGAACTCCTGAGAGTTCTGTGGGCGAATATCATAGCGTCACCATTAACATGGCTGGAAGCGATGATCCTCACGGCGTGTTTTTCATGCCCGATAAAGACGACGGCGAAGATATACCGGGACGGGTTCAGAATATAAGTTAGTAGAAAACAATGAGATGTATTTGTACTTTTTGGGAGCCTGTTTTTATCACTTATTTGGTTGTTTTTAGAATACTTTTGTATCTACTGATCAGTTTTTTAGGCAAAACTGCTTTGCACACTTTGGATTTTATGGAGTAGAAAGTAGGTTTTGTTGTATGTTTTTACCACATCGGTGGCTCTTCTATGTCTTTCAAATTCATGAAGCACTTACATTCTTTTTCCTCTTTGTCGATAATCTCATTTTTAAATCACGATTTTCAGAGGAATCCACAAATGCGACCAGCTATAGTTGTATGTATGTGGTCCGTCGCCGTGAAGGCACCTACGGCAACACAACAGTTTCGTGGAAGGTCATCCCTAATGACACGGACGACGTGGACCCGCCCAGCGGGGTTTTGACTTTTGAAGATGGAGTGAACGAGGTATGTAATCGGCAATCGCTCTACAAAATCATAACCCTTATCCATAGGCGGTCTAAAACCAAGCGCTTCTACTATTTTGGATTTCCCAAGCAAGTTCTGCCTGTTTGCACTACTTATGTTATGTTATGCTACTTCTACTTCAGCAGTTTTCAGGCTAAAGTACCACGATACATATTTTGAAAAGTAGTAGGTACATTGGGATTAGTTTGCATCACTTATATGGGTGAAATTGTCAGGGGAATTGTGCGGAATAGCCCCTGTATCACTGCAAAGGTTTATAGTTTAGGAGATTCTACCTATTTGCAATGGCGTTGTGATGGTAACTTGCACGTAATTCTGAAAGTGGCCACCTACGATTAAGGGCTAAAATTATGTGCCCCTCGAGTCAGATCTACTTTTTGCAACTACTAATGTTCCTTGATGAAGACTTGGACAGCTAGATTATTCTATATTAGATTAGATTATTCTAGTTGGCACATTAAACTAATTTTCAGCAATCTAATTATAATCTAATTTGTGAAATGTGTCTATGCTCTAATTTTAATTGTAATCTAATTTCTAGTTTTCCTGTAAATGCTTCAGGAGATCTGTATAGTGCGAAACTAATCAAGCTTGCTGTACACTGTGCAAACATTTGCTATTCTCATGCGCATAAGAAAAAAATATGATTTGATATGAACCTTTCGCGCATTTCGCTAAATCTAATCTAATGTGAAAAAAATTGTATAGTAGGGTTGTTCAAAACTAACTTTTTTTTCCAGATTTCACTCGCTTAGTGATAAAATTGTAAGGTCGCCTAAAAAGAACGCTACACGCCAAATTTGGGTCAATTCCGACCAGTAAAAGCCGTGCAATCTTAACTTGAAATTTGTGCCGTTTTTGAAATAATAGAATTTACGGTGGCTAATTCCTACTTATAGTATAATGGGAGTGAATTTATTAAACGCTCGAATTATTGCACTTTTAGGGCATAATCGATATGTGGTCAAAACAAGATGATATACCGGAATCGATGGAGGAATTTTCCCTCGTGCTCTACGATGCTACCGGTGGCGCTAGAATTGGATGGCCAAACAATGCAACCTTCATTATAGACTCTAACGACAAAGCCATTTATTTTGATGGTAAGTGTGTGTAAAAACCAACATTTTACTATATATTCAAATAGAAATCACCAAACCTTGCTTACTGCAACGCTAATTTCATGTTATCGCGAGCGGAAGATATAATAATTGCTTGTGAAGAACCCGCATACTCTAGAAAGTTTGAATTTCTATATGAACTTGTTTACTCCGACTTTTTAACTCGTTACTTGTGAAGTAGTTTCAGCAATGGATGCTTTGACTACTTTGGATATAATCATATCTCAGTATTAGCCAAGCAACAAGTTCAGCACTAGCAACTAAGTCCGGTACATTACATTATCAATATATACCTTGTAGGGCCTGACGTGGTTGACGTGCAAGAGGGTAGTGAGCTGGTGCTGCACCTTCGTAGGGAAGGCTCCGGCTCGGACTCCACAACAGTCAGCTACATGACAAGACCACGTAACCGTCATGACAGTAAGTTTTGGATTTCAGTGACTAGTCCAACCCCGTATTCTATCTTGTGTCTCCGCGTTCAGGCCAAGCACAAGAAAACGAATCGGGTTACATCGTGGTTGAAGCCACGCCTTTTGAGGATTATCAAAATGTTACGTCGCACTCTGGGGAATCTGGCCGCGTAACCTTTCTGCCGACGAGTCTGAGAGAAGTTGTGAAAATCCAAGTATTTCAGGACGACGTGCCTGAAGACGATGAGGAATTTTTTGTTGAGGTGCTACTACGAGTTAATAATTATAATGATCAAAAGTTTTATTATTTTCATCTGCATCGGTGGCTCTTCTATGTCTGTCAAATGCATTAATCACTTACATTCATTTTCCACACACACGATATACAACGTGATACACAATCAACAATATGATGTAATGAACATATAGGAGAATTTCGCAATGACCAAGTACTGTCTATCAATGGAAAATCCACCTACTGGTATTGATTAGTGCTCAGTGTCAAAGTGCTATGTCTTGATCTTTCTTTTGAAGCTGACACTGGCCTTTTCAATCTCATCCTTCGTCAATCGTAGGCCCTTACTCGGGGTTTTATGTAATGACGCTGTAAGAATACAGGGAACCCAGATGATCTTTCAACACTTTCAAATGTACGACATGCGATCCCTTGCATGGTTTGTGGTGATCACAGTGTTATTTAATAGAATCGAGTATAATAACATTTTCATATCACAATTGTGTAATTATTTGAGATTATAATGATGCCTATCACAGATGATCCTAATTTAATTCCATTTGATCCTATATATAAAAATTTCATATATCACGAATACGTTTTATACCATTGTTCAAAACTCAAATCCTGTAACTAGTGCAAAAATTCCTAATAAATACAAATTACATACACTCAAGCAACATATACCTTGTGGGTGGATGAAAATATACATCCAACATTATATGGATTGCAGTCAATCGCGATCATCATTACTGTAGAATGCTGTGATATTTGTAATCCCTGATGGATTATCATCATTGTTGGATGCTTGGTTCAGATATTTGATGCAAAAGGGGACTATGTCGTAAACGGCAACACCATAATTCAAGCCAGAATCAAGCACAACGATAATGCGTCCGGCGTTTTTTCCTTCACACCTCCGTATTCAGCAAGTCTGCTGGAAGGTGTTAGCCATAATTTCAGGTGATGGAACGCGACATTATCAGATGCTAACTTGGTAAATGTAACATACGAATTCGATGACAGCGTAAGCAGAGAATATGGGGACTTTCGTGACGTGACCATTCACTGGGCTATCCTGAATGCAACCGACGAAGTAAGATATTGTGTTTTAAATTTGGAATGGGATCTCGCAATTGTGCATTTCGCAGGACGTTGAAGTGAATGATTTCTTGCATTCCGAGGGAACCGTAGACTTTGCTCCCGGTGAAAAATTAAAAACTCTATCTCTGGAAGCTATCATTGACGATATCCCGGAATATGATGAGAGTTTTGTTCTGCTTCTCAAAAACGCAACTGGTAAATATCTCATTTATTTATAGTATTTTACTAATCAATTGAATAATCTATTCATATTGAAATGAACACAAATTTTTTCGGCTGACTCTCATCAGAGGTAATGGACAGCAACTAGTAATGAAATCTATTGAAGCTCTGTATTTGCAATAGTCTTTCGAAGATTTTGCTATGATAGTGAAATGAAATATACATATTTTTTGTTGAGCTTCTTGGAGGTACAGAACTTCAATATTCTATTCAATGATATCTTTTGTTATGAAACTCCAGAATGTGATATTTTACCTTTTGATAACCTCTGTAGGTGGTTCGGCCAAACTCAGCTCGACTGATGCACTTTTGAGAGTGAACATAACTGTATCGCTAAACGACTATCCCTATGGTAGACTGGAAATTTTGGAAGCGTCACGAAACATCAACGTTTCAGAAGACCTTGTGGTAAAATCTTCAGAAAATTTTGGGAAATATAGAAAGTAGATATATTGATTTATTGTTTCAGGACGCTGAAAAAACGTCGCCAGATGTTCCTTTGAATGAAATCGGTGTTACAGTATTGAGGACTATGGGTACTGACGGTGATATCAAAGTGGGTATCTATTACAATGAAATAAATGATATTTGCCTTAGAAATTTTAGGACTTCTGTGATAAGACCATTCTATAATACTTTTTGTAATGTTGGCGTATCCCAATAATTGAATGTTATTTTATTTTATTTTCCGATTATCGATCAAGGATAAATGTGAAATTTGCAAGTATTGGGGTCACCATATTTTGGAAATCTGAAAAGAGGACACTTTTTCAAAATTCTCAGACTTGCAAAACCGGAGGAAAATCCTGAAAAAATGCTAAATTTTTCCGACTTCGTGATCGGTTGACTAAAAAAAAAGGTCCAATTCCTCGTTCAGCGCCCAAAATACAGTTTTTCTTTCTAATTATCAGGTGGTTGACTAAAAAAAAGGTTACCTTTCCGGCCCAGCTCCCAAAGTACCCGGCGGAGCGTTGCTTCAGTGCTGATTTACTGTATCTAAGTGTAGTTTTCCCTATATTTAACCAAAATTCTCAAAAAAGAGGACAAAATCTCAAAAAAGAGGACATTTGGGCATCCTCTGAAGACTCTTTCAAAAAAGGGGACAAATCCTCTTAAAAGAGGACTTATGGTAACCCTACATATATACAAGTGCCTGTGTTTCCTTGGTAATATCCTGCCTTATTATATACAATACCGTTGATGTTTGCGATTAGATTGTTGTATTGGACCATTATTACTCAATCACTGTTCGGTAGTTAATGAATTATGATTGCCAATTTTGAGAAACCAATTGTGAAATTTTAGGCTCTGTGGGAAATGTACGGAGAAGGATTCATCATTTCAACATGTCAAGATTTGCTGTTAGCCGCCGACCTCAGTTCTGTTACCGTTGATACGTCTTCGGCTCGATCGAACACGGGAACTGCTGCGTATCTTTTTTCTGGAGGTTTGCAGTAATTTTATACCTTCTCTGCCTCTTGCTTATCGCCATTTCTTTTAGAGTCATCGGCACAAATCGGTGGCGAAAAATTGAAATTTCATCCCGAATTTTCGATGGATTTTGCGCTCTCGGCGTGGATAAAGCCTCGTTTGGAAGAAATGTTTTCCGCTTTACATGACACAGACGGCTCTGATAACATGGAAATATCAATTCCGATATTGACAAAATTCGACAAAGCTGACAATATGGAATTGCACGTTGAGCTTAACATCCTCGGTGGAACGATTGAAGATATGGAATTAATTGATCTTTTCGTTACATACAAGTACATGAGATATCAATTACCTGATAATGTACCTTCAATATATGATATAATTTTAGGGATTCCGACCAAGTCGAACGTACATCTGATATACGCCTTTCAAATGGTCCCGATATCTTCAAGAATTCCTCAGAATGGAAGCATATTGTCGTGAATGTTGAAGATATGACCGTTACTCTCTATCTCAACAATAAGATCATGGGGTATGTGTTGTGAGATATAGCACCACTTTCCTAAATAATGAAGTGAATGGTCATAGTGGAGACATTGTGCATTCATCCAATGTTCTTATTTTAAGCATGTAGCCTTCTTATTATCGAAGGTGTGTGTTATTGAATTACATAACATCAATCTAATGTTTGAATATCAATTACTCGTTTGTATAATTTCCTAAGTCTAGTCGTGTATCACGTTGCACTATACTTGAAATACTGTGCATAGGAATAGGAATGCCAGGCGCTGTAGATACTTGTGAATAAGACACTATTTTTACATGTATTTTACGGTGGAACACTAAATTTATTTATCGCAGCATTATATCTATACTTTCCCAGATAATGTTGATACGGGTGGGTATTTGTTGTACGCGATACCTGACAACGCTTTTCAGCGACTAAGGAATCGATATCAGGGCTAGTGAGACAGACTAGATGAAAGACTATCACCTCGCAAAGCTTGATCTTGTGTGGGAAGCCCCAAGTCGTTTTCTAAGCATCTCAGTCCTTGTCAGTGTCACAGGTCACAGCCATTGCACGTCAAGGCAATATGCCCATTGCCCATCCATATCAGCCAATTGCTACTCCATGGAATGCTATTACCATTGTCGTAGCCGTATCAGCTAGTGAGGAATAGTGATGTTGGGCACATGAGATTGTCTAATTTTAAACACAACAACAGTATTTCAAACTGAAATCAATTTCAGCATTTCAGAATGCTTTACTTCGAGTTCTTCCAAATTCTCAAATCAGGCTGCGGGCCGCAAAATATGACCTTGCGGCAGTGAGCCGCGTGTTGATGACCCCTGAATTTAAGGGCCCTATTCTCCTCAGTTATCCATGCATGTGGAATAATTTCCATTATTCTGAAACTTTTCATTTACAGAAGTGAAACACTGGTGTCATCAAATTTGCTTACGCAAGATGGATATGTAAGGATCGGTGGTGGCCATCGTGGTACCTTTATCGGGTTGATGCAGGATTTTAGAATATACTCGGAGCCTTTGAATGAAGAGCAAGTGAAACAAATTTACACTATGCCTTCACAGCGAGATGTACATCCTGTCAGCGGTGTGCTGAACTATAAGTAAGATATTGTCCTTGTTAGATGCTGTAGGGGTTCTAGTACACTGTTATGATATGACTCATAATATACCTAATGCTTCCAAACAAACATTTAGGATATACGTAAGGCTTATTGTTGCACCATCTCGTATACATATTATAGTACAGAGAACTAGTCTCGTGTTTTCAAATGACGATTTGAGATATGAATGACCGTGCGATTTTAAATTCGGAATCCGATCCGATTTTGTAATCGAATTAGCCAATCTTATGACTTAATTGAATTTGAACTGAGTGGAATTTTGGCTCGTAATTTTTGCTACGATAGTATATCTATGATTTATAGATGATATCCTTTCCCTGTCAGTGGTTTAAATTGCTTTTTAAAGCGTGATACATAGCCTACTTGGAATGCAATATACAGCTTAATTATGCGCAGCATTTTGAGTGGTACGGATATTTTGAGCTCAATCTTTGTACCCTCAACACAGCCAATGGACGTTTACATTAGCATATGAGAGGCAGATATTCCAAATTGTGTTATAGTAGGCTACACCCAACGCATGAATGCACAATAGGGCTCTTCAAAAATGACTTTTTTTCTCAAATCGTACTGGCTACTTGATAAAATTGTTAGGTTACCTAATTTAAGCCTACACACAAAATTTGGTTCAATTCCAGCCAGTAACCGCTTTGCTACAGGAGAAGAAAGTTTCTATTTATTATGTAAAAATAAATAATAAAAAATTTG
>ATSW01004784.1:0-10431 GCA_000444245.1 Botryllus schlosseri
AGCAGTGTTGGGATGATTCGAGTCATGACTTGACTCGAGTCAGACTCGAGTCACCTTTTTCGTATGACTTGATTTGACTCGAGTCACTTTGCTGAAATGACTTGACTTGACTTGACTCGGCGTATCAAAAATGTGGATTGACTCGTGACTCGAAGCAAAATTCACGAGTCAATTTCGAGTCATCAAGCAATCGATGTCGATAAAAATCACGGTATCTTGCATATGTTCGGATTGTACGCGAAACGCTGGTGTAACCCATGAGAGCCAATGATCGTGCGTTTTATTCAGCCTCCATTGTTCTCTCACANATAAATTGATCGCAAACGAAGTGATCGNANCTTACAGCTTACGTTGTCGTAAACTAGTATAGTAAAGNAATTTAATAGCAAANTGTCTATTTCTGTTCTCTGTTCTTAACTTAACCAAANCTCTTGTTTTATTGAAATTGAACGCATGTATAGCCAGGTATATAGTCCTCAACCATCGGNGCAGGCTGGAATTGTATCATATCAATTTGTAAATCGGTAATATACNGCATCTTATCAATTCGTTTCTCTATTCTCTATTTTGNCTGGTANCTATAATCCGAGGCCATGCAATTACTTACGTAGTTAAGCATTGCTACGTATATGTGAGCAATGAAGAGCTTTCTTGCGTTTATATTTAACTCTATATTCGTTCATAGGTCCAGAATGAATAACCACTCAATCTGTATTTCAGACAGCTAGCAAAATGCAATGACGTAAGCATGCCTCATACTTCGAAAAAGCAACTTGACTTGAATTGTGACTTGACTCGTGACTTGACTTGACTTGACTCGACTTGACTCGAGTCACCTCCAAAAATCGAGTGACTTGACTTGACTCGAGTCACCTTCGAAAATCGATTGACTTGACTTGACTCGAGTCAAAATGCGCAATGACTCGAAATGACTCGTGACTCGAAGGTATAGTGACTTGCTCCCAACACTGTCCGGTAGTGCCCGGCTCAGTGCATTCCCACCATTGCCGAAACCGAACGCTACTTTTTATAGAATTGCAGACATTTCTCCGGAAGTGCCGAGCAAAAGCGCCCTACCAGGCCTTTCAAATAAAAACCAGTATCGCCGTAGCATATCTCACCAACAAAGTTCAATAGTGCAGACAGAGGATCATATCACTATCCCAATTTCGGGTTTCTTCAATCTCATTGCGGAAGTGATGACAAACACGGTAACAAGCTTTATAGAGAAAAGAAAAATCGACATTGAAGCGATGATAGAACAATCAGCGGGCGAAAATCCCGGCATATCGGTGACAAATAACCACGCATTTAATCAGAGTAACGGTGACCAAGTAAACCAACTCAACGACATGATCACGACTCCTGAAGTCAATATCGGTGCTGCGATCTATTTAACTCTTAGCGGAGGGGAAAGGGTGGACAATTCAGAGTGCCTATAGAGTCACATAACAGTCAGCAAACGAGCGAGATAACAACTTACGACACCGAAAATATGCCCAACAACAACATCACCAATATTACTGATTGCGGGGGTCCACCTCTCGCGAAAGGCGTTCAAGATGTCAGAAAAAGACGGGGGAGAACAAAGGACATTCTTCACAATAATGCAATGGAATTGTCGCGGCACATAGAGCAAGATCAATGAGCTGAAACATTTTTTTAGAAAGATTAGCGGAAGAGCCGCATATAATAGCACTACAAGAGTCACATTTGGTGTCCCGTTACAAGCCGAAAATCCGTGGATATAGGCTCATTCGAAAAGACCGAGACATCTATGGGGGTGGGGGTCTGCTTATTTATCAAGGAAATGTTACGGTACGAAGAAATCGAACTGACCGGATCGGATCCGATAGAAGCACAGCTTATCAAGGTTGAAGGGATCAACATCATGAACGTTTACGCTCCACCAAATCGATCACAGTGTGCTGTCACCTGTCACAAAATGCATTGACCGATTAAGGCTGCAGGACGGGTGTATAAAGATAGTATAGAACTAAATTAGGTACGGAGCTACTATTCACAATCTTCAAACGATGAGTGGTATATGAAGATGATAACTGCTACCGACTAAAATTAGTTGCATCCACATATAAATATATGGGTCGAACAGAGGTCCTGATCGAAAGAAGATAGAGAACCACTGCATTCAAATTCACCGAAAACTCAGTTATTATTCTCTACAACAACCCAGGTTTCATCATTATTGATGATCTCAATAACAAAATTTGATATGATGCTGTTGTGCGCTGACCGTAATGTCACTAACGAAAGCCGAAATTTGATTAATTTATGAAAATGAGAAAAATGCATACCTAAAAAATCGGACGTGATTGAGAAATTCTGACGATTGAATTGGATTCAGCAACCTAAAATTAGCCTAGATCAATCATTAAAACATTTTGGGCAAATTTGTTTTCAAATTTGTAGACCAGTGTAATTTCATGGGTCGAAAAGAGCTTCTGATTGAACGAAGATAAAGAATTACTGGATTGAAGTTCACGGAAAACTCACTCATTATGTACTACAACAACCCAGGTCTCATGATAGTTGATTTCAATAACAATATTTGATCTTTTGCTGTTGTATGCTTACCGTGATGTCACTAACGAGAGCCGAAATCTGATTAGTTTATGAAAATGAGAAAAATTGATACAGACAAAATCTGACGTGATGGAGAAATTCTGAGCACAGATTCGAGTTCAGCGACTTTAAATTAGCCTAAATCAATCATTAAAATTTTTGGCGCAAATTTTTTTTCGAAATTCGTAGACCAGTGTTATTGTAGGCGATTTCAATGCGCACCTTCCATTATGGGGTAGCAACAGTACAAACAGATATGGGCGGAACCTGTACGAATAGTGATAGACAGCATAAACCTATGTATATCAAAAGACATCGCACTCAAAATAGAAACCAAGGTCACGGACCACTTACTTGGAAGCGATCACTTTGTCATATTTAACGTGATCAATATACCAATCGCTATACCAGGAAATCACTTTCTGTCGCGGTCATTCCACAAAGCAGATTGGGGCAAGTAGCCTACGCACCTCTCAATTTGGCGTGCTGACTACAAAAAATTGT
The DNA here is from genome assembly GCA_000444245.1 of Botryllus schlosseri. Lineage (NCBI taxonomy): Eukaryota > Metazoa > Chordata > Ascidiacea > Stolidobranchia > Styelidae > Botryllus > Botryllus schlosseri. The sequence goes on from ATSW01004784.1 coordinate 3,088, forward strand.
GAGCACCCCGCCCGATGAAAAGAAAAAGCAATTTTGCGACTTTTGAGCGAGAGAAAGTAATTGTATTCATACGTCTGGAAGTGCCAAGCATACGCAAAAATATCGGTGTGCAACTAACTAGGCGGGCCGGACATAGGAAAATGAAGTAGTCGGCAGGCCGGATTCCCGAATCGATAAATTAAACGAGTATTTATTCCCCTGTACAACGGGTGAATCGTATTCAATGTAAACATTTAGTTAAAATCATGGCGAATAACATCTGTCAATGAATATATATATGTGCAATGTACTTTAATATTTGTTGAAGTCAATGAGACATCTGTAGTCGTCGTTAAAAGGGGCTCATTACTTTAGTTTCAAGCCGCTTTTTTACTGCGGGGTTCAGAATTCAAGGAATCGAGTCACGTCCGAGTCCGACTCGAGTCACGTTTTTTCAGATGACTCGACTTGACTCGAGTCATTTTCTCAAAATAGGCAACTATTACGTCTTAAAATATCGCTTGCACATTAAAACATCACAATCACAATCCAATTGAAACCATGAATCTATTTCCTTTTTGTAACAACCTGTCATCGTTTTGATTATTAAATTTTTTTCACCAACTTCGAAAGCATATGTGCAATTTATTATTTTCATCGAATACGCAACTCAATAAACGTATTTACTTGCTACGACAGGAATTTCGATTCTGTTGAACAGCAATCATTACTATTTTCAAATTATTGTCATTATTATTATGTAATTATCATCGAGTTCTGTTTAGGATTCTATGTGTGTGTGTGTGTGTGTGTGTGTGTGTGTGTGTCCGTGTCCTACCCGGGAACCTGTATTAAACTTCACTCGAATGAACTGAATGCATGAAGGGTTGATATGTTTCGAATCGATTTTGTGGTCTTCGTTACAGTTTTAATGGAACTATATATAGAACGAACGAACTAAATAGCTGTAGATTCATCGCTGCTTGTGTCCTCAACATTTCTGTGTTATTTTCGAAATCTCTTAGACAAAGCGAATCACTATTCACTTCACAAATGTATTCTCTCATGAACATTCAGCTCACTTCATTGGATCGAAGAATGAAATGAATGGACCGTTAATGCATGCGGCTCTATTGTATTCCTATCGATATATCTTGTGATACAATTTTCACATACAATGCCACAATGCTCTTTAAAATTTTCTACTATCCCCTGACGTCTGTCAGTCAGTCAAAACTATTATTCAATTGTATATTCTATTTTCACGGAATGAATCGGAATATCGCTGACTCTTCATTTAGAAACCCCGACATGCAAGGCGATTGTGATTGATGATGGCTCTTTTGATAAAACCTATTCACAAATTTGTGTCATTATATGGAGTCCTATTGTGATATTGTGACGTGCAGCATTCAGCTCGCTTTATTAAATCGAATAGTCAAATGAATGGAGCGTTTATGCATGCTGCAGCTGCTCTGTTCTATTTTCATCGATATATCTTGTGATACAATTATTTACATATAATGCTCTACAATGTTCTTTCAGAAAAATGTGAATACCGCTGACTCCTCATTTAGCAATCCCGGCGATTGTGGTTGACTATGGCTCTTTTGATAAAAAACCTATTCGCAGCAAGAAACATTCATTTGCAAATTTATGTCATTATATGGAGTCCTATTGTAATGGAAAAAGCAATCTTGCGACTTTTGAGTGACAGAAAGTGACTCAAATTATATGGTATTCATACGTTCGAAAGCGGCAAGCTCACGCAAAAATCTTAGGGTTGAGTATGGCATTCTCTGCTGGGGTGTTGTCTGTAAGAAGGCACTTTGACCACAGAAAAAGGCAAAATCGGTGTCAAAATCGATCCGTCAATTTCAATACTCAACCGTGATGAACTGGTCTAGGACCATAAATTAACCAATAAACACAGTCATTTTAATTTCTTAACATTTTTTATGTTACTTGAACTACTAAAAAGAATACTACACGGGAATACTAGCGTAGCATTTACAAACTAACCGGGAAGCGGAAGACCGATTCAGCGCTTTGGTAGCAGCCCGAATGCTGCTCTTGACCTTGTTATTGTAGTAGGGTTACGAGAAAGGGGGACACGTTGTCAAAATTTTCTCAGAATACCTGAGCAAATCATACGTGAGATTGCTGTGGTGTCGAGGTTACTCGAAGTCGCGCGCCAAAGCTTCTTAATCATTTGCGAAATTTCTAGATATCCCTGACCGGTCACGCACTAAGTGCTATCAAGACGTATACAGTCGGATTTATGGATACGATAATTTATGCGTAACTGGCGCAAGAGCAATATTAGTGTAAAACCGTATCCCATAGATATCCGCTTTTTGCCAAATGCGCAACTATGGCTGCAATACGAAATCGGTGCGCTTTTTCACTAATCTGTCAAGCGGCAATCAAGATTATTGTAATATAGAAGGTTCCCGTTGAATTAATCGAATAAATCGGAATATGTGCCACTGAGAATTCGGTGTTACATGCAGATTTGACAATGTAATTCAACGCCGTACATGCGTCATGTGAGTAACCAATTTAACTATGCACTAAATCGCTTTGAAGTATCAAAAGTTATACACAAATATTTTTCCAATAGTTTTCCTCCTGTGTTTGATGAATTTTTCATACCTGCTAAAATTGTCATCGCCATTCGATATTGAATACAAATTCTTCGTACCTGACGAAGGTGGGTAGTTCGCGATTCCGAACATCCAGACAGTCCAAATATTGAGCAACATTTGCAGAACTTAACTTAATAAGATNTAAGGTCTTTGGTGAATAGGTACAGAAGATGATGCGACCAACTTCAACTCAGCCACACACACACAAATACCTTTCTTAGCTGCGCGTGCACTAATTTATCTTGAACCACAATTCGCTACACACAATCAACTTTTCAGCGATTGCGATAAGTGCGCAGTCACGATATTCTGTGTCTCTGCAATGACTGTGATTTTGATGAAGTCGGCTTATTGATATCGTGATATGAAATATATACGTGCATAGAACAGCGACTTTCCATTCCAATATCATTCTAATACGAATATTTCGGTACACTGAAAAAAGATTCGTAAATTTAAAAGTATAGATGAGGTAAAGCTATAATNACATAGCAGTGTGATAGCCGAAAACCGGGCGTTGCTTGTAATTTATCTTGTTGACATGTGATGTGTTATGACCTTAATTTATCTGTAAAGTCAAATCGCCTCAATGCAATCGCGAAATAATGAACAGTTCATTGTTACTGCAGTTTAACAGGCTACTAACAACATGGATCAGCTTCCAATTCTATGCAGCCAATGTATACAAGCACCTCAGTATCACTGTGACATCAGGTGCATTCTTACTAAGGGTTTATACGACCGAGATGCAGCCAAGAACTAGTTCACAGCCTTGATCTACCATAGATGTCTCATTTATTTCGACAGCTATTTAGGTACATCACTAGGGTGGGGTGAAAATGATTTTTTTTCTTCAAATCGAAAAAACGGAGTTCTTAAATCCCGACAAATGACGATAAAAATTGGTTTTAGGGGACTGCCCTTATTTTCCCGCCGGCAACCCCCTAATTTCTGCGCGGAGGGGGTAAAATTGCCCATCTCGACAACCACAGGTCGTAGAGTCATGATATATAGCTCAAAAGCTACAGAAACATCATGTATATATAATTCCTAAGAAGAAAGTTTTCTCTATTGTGAACACAAAACGAGTTGAAGCCCAAAAACACTAAAATTTTGAAGCGGGTAGATGGTGGGAGTAACTATGTTACATGTTAGTGTGATTTACACAAGAACAGCGAAATAAATCAATCTGATTATGTAAACGCTCGCTGGTAACGGCTGTTACTCCATCCCGGGCGATTCATCTGGTCCTTTCGGGCTACCTGGAGCCCGTGGGCACCGCATCGGTGACCCCTGTTTCAATCAGTTTCATATTCACACACTTCATATTAACCTGTATTTAGCAACCCAAAAGATTCCTTCTCTCTTTATCATTACGATTTTCATCTCCATTTTCCTCCCTTTGACATTTGACGGATCGTTTCCAGGCCTGCAATAAGTAGCTTGTCGCAAACTAACATCAGACTTACATAAATACTTCGGTATAGGTATGGACCTACACCGGTATATATTGCATATAATATTTCATTGTATTTTTATCATAACTTCGAGAAATCTAGGTTTTGTCTCCATACTGCAACAACTCACCAACATCCGTCACAGATGACTATAATTTTGAAGTTATATTTCAGCGAATCATCCGACCGTGATCATTTGGACAATGGGAGCAGAGATGAACGAATTTGGAATTTCGATGTTCGAATCCAATCCAAATCCGAAGCTCCAAATCGAAATCATTATCCAAATCCTAATCCAGAATTTTTGTATATTCAAATCGATGTCCAATCCTAATCAGATTCTCACTCGAAATTCAAAAAAAAATGACAATTTATGCAAAGGAGGAATTGAAGAGCTTCTTGGAGGTACAGAACTTCAATATACAATTAAATAGTATATTCATATTGAAATGAACCCGAATATTTTCGGCTGACACTCGTCAGGGGTAATCGTCAGCAACTAGTAGAGAATTGGAAAGAACATTGTATATCAACAATCGTATCACAAAATATGACGTCACCAGCATGAAATTTCGAATGAGAGAGCGTTCAATGTACTATTTTTAGGTGATACACGAACTCCTTTTGCTGACAGAGATTTGGTTGGTGTATTTTGATAAAAGTTGATTCCAAGGCACACAAATGGAATTGTGAACGGCCTCGCCCTACGATTCGAAATCGGTCGTCTCGATAATTATTCGCAAAAATCGGATTATCCAACAGATGTTTTCTTTCACAACCAGCAATTCTCTTGATTTAAGATAACTTTCCAAAGGGTGGCGCCTCTCATGTTCATTGCCACCGAGTGTACCATAGTGTAGTGCACNATAAGTACATCAATAACTGATCTGNATCAAGTTTGTCGCCATTCGCCACACGACATTTTAATCTCTTGGAAAATCGGTAAATCCAATACGTTCAGGAAAACTTCTCCANTCCCAATTCAATCCAAATCCGACGAAATTTCACAAATCCGTTTTTTTTTTTCAAATCCTGATCCTAATCCATGCTCATCTCTGAAGAGGAGATGTGGTTTGCATGCGTTGTATGTGCACCATGACCTGCTAGAAGCACTGGTGCCGAGAGAGAGAGAGAGAGAGCGGCGGGAGAAAAGGAAGAGCGGCAGATGTTGTACTGAATTTGAGAGAGAGAGAGAGAGAGAGAGAGAGAGAGGTTGTACAGAAAAAATAAATGCATAGTATTCGGTATCAGATAGGAATGATCGACACGACCGTGGAGGTCAGCTAGTCTGATCACACCAGCATCAAACAGGTACACTTGACTCTGTACAATCAGGCTGTAGAAATGTCGGTTCAAAAAGGAAAAGAAAAGTAAACGATGGTAGCAAATGATCAATGAAGCAATGTCTGGGCAAGGTACGCGTGCAATAATTTTGATATTACAAATCTTATCCACAGGATAAAAATAAAATCTCGTCCACATTAGCACAAAATCCCCATGTCCGCTTTTCTCAAAAGTAAATCCGCTAAAGTGGTATGAAATGTGTATGGTGAATTCGTCTCGAATCTCGTTATCCGTCCCTACCAGAGATGAGCATAATTAGGACTAGGATTTGGGAAAACCGGGTTTGTGCAATTTTTCCGAATCAGGATTGGTTTAGGATTTGAGATTTTATTTTTAATGGATTAGGATTAGGATAGGATTTACCGTTTTTCGAGGGGAGGGTATCATATATTGTACGCAGACAACTTTGCTACAAGCACTACGATATTCATGTGTACTAGTTCTGTGTTGGGTTATTTGAATTTCTAGATACGTGACCATTCGTGTAAAAAANTTCTTGTGATACCAAAACCGGTTGTAGAGTCTAACCAAACATTATTTAGTTTGAAAGTNTNAACAACCATTCTAAAGTTTCGTAGTGTGAGAATATTGAGTTGGAATTGGAATTTTATGTTACTTGAACTGCTACAAAGAATGCAACATGGGAATGCCAGCTTAGCTTTTACAAACTAATCGGNAAGCGGCAGAACGATTCAGCGCTTTTGTANCAGCCTCAATGCTTCTGTTAACCTTGTTAATACAGTAGGGTTACGAGAAAGGGGGACACGTTCTCAAAATTTTCTTGGAATAACTGAGGAAAATCTTGGAATAATGTTAAATGTTTCTCACTTTGTGGTCGGTTGACTAAATAAAAGGTCAACTTTCCGCCTCGGCTCCCGAAATAGCCGTCGGAGCGTTACTCGAGCGTCAGACTCGAGTCGCCATTTTTCCAATATTTCGCATTATACACAATTCTTGTCATACCACATTTCCTGTGCAAAGCTTCCACATGAACTTAAATTTATAGAACACCCAAAACGTCGTTACCAAAACCTATGTTTCATTTTCTATCATGTCTCAAGATATTTTACTGACTTTATATTATTTATTATTACCAAGTTAATTACCAAAATATATTCCGTTAAAAGCATTTACATGACATGTTATTAGGTGACTCCAGCAGTGTTGGGATGACTCGAGTCAGACTCGAGTCACTTTTTCGTATGACTTGACTTGACTCGAGTCACTTTTCTAAAATGACTTGACTTGACTTGACTCGGCGTATCAGAAATGTGGATTGACTAGTGACTCGGAGCAAAATTCACGAGTCAATTTCAAGTCATCAAGTAATCGCGGTGTCGATAAAATTCACTGTATCCTGCATATGTTGTTCGGATTATTCGCGGAACGCTGGTGTAACCCGTGAGAGCGACCAATTATTCAGATCGTGCGTTTTACTGAGCCTCCATTGATCGCAAACGAAGTGATCAAAGCTTACAACCTACGTTGTCGTAAACTATATAGTATAGTGAAGTAATTTAATAGCAAAATGTCCATTTCTGCTCTGTGTTCTTAACTTAACCAAACCTCTTGTTTTATTGAAATTTAATTCGAAAATAGTTTATATAATCCTCAACCATTGGCACAGGCTCGAATTGTATCATATCAATTTGCAAAAGGGTAATGTATTGCATCTTATCATTTCGTTTCTCTATTCTCTCATTTGGCTGGTAACTATAAACTGAGGCTGTGCAATTACTTACGTAACTTATTAGTTCTACTTATATGTGAGCGATAAAGCGCCTTACCTGCGTGTATACTGTATATTTACCTCTATATTCGTTCATCGGTCCAAAATCAATGACCACTCCATCTGTATTTCAGACAGCTAGCAAAATACAATGACGTAATCACGCCTCATACCTCGAAAAGGAAAT
>ATSW01004785.1:4608-20100 GCA_000444245.1 Botryllus schlosseri
AAAAAAAGTCATCACTTCCGCTCAGAGCTCAAAATAACGTTTTTCTCGCCACATTGCCAGATGGATGACTAAAAAAAAAAGGTCTTCCTTTCGCTCAGAGCACCGCTTTTCCGTCCGAAATACCCGCCGGAGCTTCATTTCTGAGCTAATTTGAGGCATATCACTCGCAATTTCCTCTAAATCTGACCTCAATTTTCAAAAAAGAGGACAAAATCTCAAAAAAGAGGACAAAAGGGCGTCCTCCGAGGACACTTTAAAAAAAGTCAAAAAAGAGGCCAAATCTTCTTAAAAGAGGACGTATGGTAAGCCTAGCAATGCTGGTTACTTCCGTCAGTATGCCTAGATGCTAACTAAAAACGAGAGGTGGTCGCTAACGAAGGATACTTCTACATTTTCCGAGCCCATATCAACAGTACCTTCCGAATTGGTCAATGGTATACTATTTCAACAACGCCACCGAGTCGGTTGGGCTTTTTGATTTCACTTCCGTAATTCCGCCGCAAAACAACTGCTTTTCTTTAAAAAAAAATGAATTTCTTTTACTCTCGCGGCCCTGGTTCCGCTAGGCAGTGTCGGAACCCAGTGCTACTGTCGCTGTGGCAACCGCCGAATCTTAGCTATCCATCGAGCCATCACTGGAGGGATTACTAGCTGTGCTCGCGAGTTATTACGAAAAACTTGGGTGACTACTTTGGTGCATATTTTGTTGAATAATTGTGTATTTGTGACGTAAAATGAAACGTATCTCACTCAATTAACACTGACGCGAGACACGCGATTTCGCCACAAGACATCAACAGTAGATACCGTAAACTTCCAACGAAGTTCAAATGAGTTTGTGGTTGATACGGTGCTTTCCCGAGAGATTACACACATCTACCCTTTGTAACAATTTCCAACCCTCTACGATCACTAGAGCGTTCAATTATGGAGTGGCAAAGTAATAATCCGGCTAGCGGGCGTCGCCATTGTGTTGGCGGTAAGGGATAATTACTGATTGGCCACGCGCGTTTGTAATCATAATTCTTCTCTGTCTTTCGTGTTCTAGAATTGTCGTGCAATGTTACTGCTCAGTCCAGTGACGAATGCCGAGTGCGCGGCAATCAATGACATAATTTTGCAATCGTCGTGAGACGAATCTCACTAAGTGTTCGCGGCCTGCGTAACACTGATAATAAGACTTGTTGAATTGCAACTGAATATTAGCGTCAGAACGATCATTTCAAAACGACGGGGTTTGGCGTTTCAAAAGGAGGGGGTTTCGACACCCCCATGGCTACGCGCCTGCCGCCACCCCATGCAAAAATAAAAGTCGGCGCCTATGTCTTTGGCAATGCACTTTACTTGATCGCAGGTGCACCGAAACGTTATAGGTGTTTGTGATGTTCAGGGATGTTCCGGTACCAAATTTCGGAGTCTGGTAATCCCCCACAAGCAGGTTTCCCGCCGCCAGACTAAAGGACTCCAACGCCTCAGTCGACCATACTCTCATAATTTCGAAAACGACCAGAGTCATTTTTGTAAGTTATGTCTCATTAATAAATTAGCCTACGATTATTTTGTCGGAGTGGTTGCGAAATAATTTTGGTCCTGAAATAGCGCATAATTTCACGCTTCATTTCGCATACTTCCTACTTTGGTGCTTCGTACCCGCAAAGGGTCCATGTACACCTGGTTTGGAAGCGTTGTTCTATATCAACAGTTATTTTAGGCAAAATTACTGACTTTCTACAACATGCATTTTTAAAAGTAGAAATTAGTTTCGAGATGTTTTCATCGCTTTTATTGGTAAAACTGTCATAAATCCGTGTGAAATAGCCCCCGTGTCATGGTATACTTACCATATATGAATATTGCACTATTTGCAGTATCATTAGACGACTATAGTTAGAGGAATCAATTTTTTATTCCTAACTATTTTGAACACCTCTGCTCAGAAGGCACCCATGGCATATTGGTTTGCTAAAGGTAAGTCGAGATTTGCCGTTGGTTTCCATTTAAATCAGTGGTTCCCAACCTTTTTCCACCCACGTACCATTTTGAGGTTTTATGCAGTGCTCGCGTACCACCTATATAAGTTACGCTCGTTTCCGCCATTTATGACGTCATACTCACGTATTTGACCTATGCGAGGTGTATTAACAAATTCTATTGAAATAGGCCAGGGATGTCAAACATACGTCCCGTGGCAGGATCCGGCCTGCCAGACGATTTTATCCGGCCTGCATAGCAATTCTGAGTACATTGAAAAAATATTATATTATCCATCACATCCCCAGTAATAAACCAAATTACAAAGTCCGCGTTGACAGTTAAATATCTTTTATTAATCACAACGCATACGCAGAGATAACGCCAGATTATGACTAAAGCAGGGGTGGCCAACCTTTTTGCCATTCACATTTCGACTACTCGTGTAGCCTACGGCCGCATTCGTGGGCATAGTCGTAATGAACGAGCTGGACGCCAAATACCCAGGTTAAAGTGTCTATGTCCATTTCTGGCAATGTTAAGGAAGCAAGTGCTCATAGTCACGCGAAGCGAGAAAAAAAATCACATTCACCAATGAATTTCGTCATTGATATTAGTAGTTTTACATATTACCATCAAACATTTATCCTTTATCATCCCGTGTGATCAGATTCACTGGTATAGAGTTGATGTAGGGGTGTTTTCGAAAATTTAACGCAAGTTATTAATTATGATGCATCTTCGGGGGAGGGGGGGTGAGTCAATTGGTAATAGTCACTTTGTAGCAAGCTGTTATTTCTTGACCTCCCATCAGGATTGTTAGTATAGTGAGGAGCACACGATTCCGAGCTGATTTTCCATGTGAGGCGCATCATTTTCCATTGATGTTCGAATCTGTATTGTGGGGCTCTGATTGCAAAGGGCGCTACTATACTAAAATCGAAAAACGTAATCGCATTGAATCGCGCCCAGCGCGAAGAAAATTTCAAGGTTAAATAAAATCTTTCAGGAAATCGGGAGTCAATTCGTAAATTCGAATTGCATGTCGACGGCCGCCAACACATACTAATTGAATTGCGTGTCTACGGCCGCACAAATTCACTCTCACGGCCGCAGGTTGGCCACCCCTGGACTAAAGCAAAGGGAACACTGAAATATGTCTACTTGTATCGCCGGTAATGCCGTTGTATTCAACCGGACAGACATCGTCTTTTTGCTAATTTCATTGCTCGCAAATAATGGTGTTGCGACTCGCTAGAATGAAACCCCTACGATCCGTGTATTATCTATATATGCTTGATAATAAAGTATTCCAGCGAGAAGCAATGGCACGAGGCAACATTTTGGATTCCGTTGACTCGTCCGACCGGCGAGCGATTTCATGACTTCGTTCCGGCCCGCGATGCAATTTGAGTTTGACACCCCTGAACTAGGCATTATCACCCAGGGTTGATGGGATGTACGGAATTGTTTTTTCACCGCCAGTCACGAGAAGAACAACATAATGAAATAACAACACACATTCAAAAGTCAATTTATTTAATGTGATGGCTGCATTTGTTTATTTTCCACTAGCTTGTCGATGCCTGGTATACGTTTGCTTACAGCGCATCGAAAATCATGTATGGGCGCAACAAGTCGGTTTCGTTTCCTCGACTTGATAGTCATCAGGGATGAAAATCCTTGCTCGCATTCCCACGTGTAAGGGAAAATTAGCAGCTGATGGGGAATAGCGTGAGACGACGGCTTCAAAAAACTCAAAATCAACCTAACTAGTAACTCCCTTCTGTCGAAAAAAATAACAGAATCTATCCTCGTACCACCTGGAAGACCTTCGCGTACCACTAGTGGTACGCGTACCACAGGTTGGGAACCACTGATTTAAATCGATTGTGTCGAACTTCCGGTCGTTGACACGTAGCCTAATTCACTGAACATATGCTGGTAGCCGTCGACATGCAATCCGTATTGATGCCCCTAACTCCAAGTCCGTAACGCACCTGACCTTACGGGCAAAAAGCGACATGCTTATTGCTACTATTAATAAATATATCTCTTGTATGCATATGGTCAGTAGATCATCTATTTCAACTGTTAACTGTTGACTGCTCCCATGATACTTTTATATCAACAATCACATGCATCATGGTATTTGACACGCTCCATCTCTATACATAGTGATTGGTTACCCCTCAGAGGAACTTTTCCTGGTTTTGCATATTCAAAGCCAATCAATATCTAATGTTTGACATGTACTCACTAGAATGATTAACGCATGGTTTGAATATAAATTTGCGGAAAGATATGTCACGGTGTTGAATAACAAAAATGATATAGTTAGTCGATGTGTGTGTGTCTTTTGTCCAATTAATAATATTTACATTAGACGCAAACATAACCTCACTGTCAATTGTCTGCTTAGAAAAAAACATGTTTCTCAATGAGAGGTTATTCGCAATGGCAAATGTCACCTCATGCTATTTTGTCGTTGTGCCTCTGTTATCGTGTAACATTTTAGGATCGGTGTATAGAATGTATCGAGGGGTGTGACCGATCGTAAATAGAATCGTTGGGTGTTTTCTATGTTTGCCATCTGTCATTCTAGAAAGTTTCTTCAAAGAGGAGCTGGGCTGCGATTACGTGTCAGTCTAAGTAATCTGAATATTTAGATGAGATTCAAGCATGGTAGAGCAATTTACCGTGAGCATATTAAACACATAATATAAAGGCAATTAGAAATGGTAGACGCAGGTTCTAATAGGAAGTGCGAGCCAGTCGACAATAATCTGTACGACTGGGAATATTGAATTCGTGGTGGTTCAGAACAATTTCATCAATTGCCAGTAGCCTATCCTCATCCATATATGCATCATAACTCAAAACATATATGGATCACTGTAATAGAATGAGTGGAAAAGAGTAGAAAAGTGGAAAATCCTGATTTGGTATTCGAATATTCCCAAAAGTTCCTTGTCGATTTCTACAATAGCTTAAGGTGCTGACCATGTCATCGGGGCTGGTGCAAATGTAAGCTTCTATTCTCGTTCAAGACGATTTAAATAAAGAATGGAGACGGGTATATATCCAGGGGACGAATCGGGCTTTATTTACGAGGACCGTCATAGGGGGCGGTTGCCTGGACTTTTGTGTCAAGATTTCGTGCCATCTAATCACTTATGCACCAGACTTCCTGCAGCAATACCGTGGGACACAGGCGGCCAACATCGTACCACAAACCTTTTGAATACCTATAAGTTTAGGAAGTGACTTTATATAGAGGTAATGGTCTGTCGGTTGCTGCGATTCAAATAGGATATATTGGTGATTATCTGATCGCTGAGCCTGCACTGTGTATAAAATTGGATATTCGCCGACTTCCACGATAGCACATGATGCGAATCATGTATTAACGGCATTTCTGGTACAGAATCTTGCTTTCACACCCTCTCAGATGTGTTGAAACGAGTCAAACGCACTAATTCGTACGGAGACATATCCAAGTTGGTTCCGCAAAACCTCCATGGCGTATTTCTCCCAAACCTCACGAATCTCACCGTTGAGAGAAATACGCCATGTATAGGTTGCGGCGATTTGCAACCTGCGTTATGATGGTGGAAATGAGATAGGGCAAGTTTTCGCAACTTTTGTAACTTTTTTTGACGGCTTCCGTCAGCTTCCTAAATACTGGTAAGTTATGTGGAATGCTGTTTTAAGCTGTTTGAAGGAATCTGATAGTGTAACTTTTTGCAGCTTTTCTCCATTTTTTTCATGCCACTTTTTCAATTTTCATGATACTTTTTGCAAGTGTTTCGAGACTGCAAGCAACTAACTTTTTAGTGGAAATATTTGTCACTATATGTAAATAGATCGCGTAATTATGTCACTTTCGTTTAAATTTGACGTACATTCAGGCTATACCGAAAAATTATATTTTTTCTGGGTCAATTTTTTTCAGGCTATTGATTTTGTTGAAGTCGCTAACACTGAGTTCTGCTACAATGCCTTGGATAAGGATCGATTCGAGCATCTCATAACATAATCATTTAAAGGAAATTGTCCATAAATGCAATTTTTTAGTGTTACTTTTGTGAAAAATAAATGCAACTTTTTACTTCAGCTTTTTTGAAAAATAAATGCAACTTTCCACGGATTTGACTGCAATAAAAACTTGCCCTAGTGATAACTGTATACCTATTGGCGGTCAACATATTTACTGTATGATTTGGCCAGTGATCGTTATATAATACGGCGATGTAGAAGTTCGATATGCTGTTTGGGTATTGGCTGAGCTTAATACGCACCCCAGACAAATTTCAAATGAGATGAAAAGGGTCGTTTAAAACATGTAATAGACGATATAAAACTGAATATTGCATCCCAAAGCTCCGGTATGTGCATGGAATGTACGTCCCCGCAAAGATATTCGCATGTGCAACGAAATGCGCTGACGTTATTGTAATATAATTTTTGCGATCAACATCATATATATGAGTAATTATTAAAGTTTAAATGATTCCAGATTGACCATGGAAATCCCTAATATTAGTTGCCTGCTACTTACCTGAGAAACAACTTGGGTTGACATTATAGCCGTATCTCCCGTTGGAGTATTATGTGCAGCGATCAGCAACGTAATCTAGCACGGACCAAGTTAATCGCGGTACTTCCGTATCGCAACATGTTTCGAATGAATAACGATAAAACGTAAATCTGTCAAATTACCGATGAAGCATCGTAAATCGATTAGAAGAGATCCACATGAGGTCAATTGATAGGAACACTCTTGAAATTCCCTCAATGGTATTTCCTATTGCGTAGACCAGCCTTGTATCTCATGACAAAGTTTGGTTCTTTCTGCTCTTATAACCCTTTTCTCTTTCGTTCGTACTTATAAACTTTTTTTTATTTTTAACTGGGAAGAATTCCCGATAGAAATTACCTAGGATTCTTCACTGATGGGTTTAAATATTCTATCGTTTGCGATGCGGTATCTAAATATAAATTACGGAACTCGATGTTGACTGTCGAAGCGACCTCGCGATGGAGTTTAATGGAAATAGCCAAATTCGATGCATGCCGTTTTTGGGCAAATCCAAAATTTTCAAACTCTACGTAACCCGCGAATATTTGTCGGAATGAATTCAAATTTGGTGTGCGTCGTTTTTTAAGGCAACCTAACGATTTAATCAAGTAACCAGCAAGATTCAGGAAAAAAAAGTTATTTTTGAACAGCCCTAATGTGCATGTGCCAATGGTTGAGGAGTATATAAACTATATTCGAATTCAATGTCAATACAACAAGAGGTTTGGTTAGGGTAAGAATAGAGAACAGAAATAGACATCTTGTTTTTAAATTACTTTACGACAATGTAAGCTGTGAGCTTCGATCACTTCTTTTGTGGTCAAAATATTTCTGAGAGAACAATGGAGGCTCAGTAAAATACACGATAATTGAATGATTGGTCGCTCTCACGGATGACACAAGCGTTTCACGAAGAATCCGAACAGATGCAAGATACAGTGATACGTGAATATTACTCCGAGTCACGAGAGAATCCACATTCTGATACGCCAAGTCAGGCCGATTCAAGTCATTTTAGCAAAGTCACTCGAGTCAAGTCAAGTCATACGAATAGAATTCCTACTTAAGTGTTGCAGGTTTATAGAGGCTCCTTTTCGCCATTTCACCAATGTAAAAAATGTCTTATAAAAGCTTAAAAGTAAGCCGTGCTACAAGTCAGCAACCACGGAATAAATATGAAAAAATGACCTGGCGTAAATGACCAATGTAGTCGACACGCATCATGGATACCACAAACAAAAATATTAACATGACATGTCTGCATTCAAATATAACGGATGTTCACTAGGGCTGTTCAAAAAAAACTTTTTTTTCCGGATTCCAGCCATTCAGTGATTAAATCGTCAGTTTACCTTAAAAAACGCTACACACCAAATTTGGTTCAATTCTAACAAGTATATGGCTCCGCGGATCCAATTAAAATTTTTAATTTATACAGGAAAATTGAAAAAAAAAATTTTTCAAATTTTTCTGTCAACCCCATGAAATTGTTGAGCTGTCTTCAGAGACGATGCAAATAAAATTTGACTCAATTCGGACTAGTAGAAGTGGAGTTATTGGAGTTTTTCGTTGATAATTGTCCAATTATCCTTGATTGGTGGATAATCCGAGAATTATCAACGAAAAACTCAAATAACTCCGTTTCTACTGGTTGGAATTGACTCAAATTTCATTTGCATGGTCTTTGAAGACATCTCAACATTTTCATAAGGGTTGAAAGAAAAATTTGAAATTTTTTTTAAATTTTACGTAGTAAATTAAAAATTTTAATTGGCTCTGCGGACGCGTAGACATGTTCGAATTGAACCAAATTTGGTGTGCAGCCTTTGTTGTGGCAACCTGACAATTTAATCAGTGAATGGCTGGAATCAGGAAAAAAAAGTTATTTTTGAACAGCCCTAATGTTCACGTACAGTCTCTACTAAGGGTTTCTACATCCGACATGCAGTCAGAGTTCAAAGTATTTGTGGCCAACTCTGATCGACCACAACTGTCGCATTGACTTTAACAGCGATTGAGGTATATTGGGTTAATATAGTCATTAAACACTGTTTTGGTCTCTACGCTTTAAACCTGAAGTTTATATTAAATACGATTTATTCCTTGTATTGCCCCTGGCAAATACTATAGTGACTGTGCGACGATGAGAACAATAATATTCTTGAGTAGAAGGCGGTTAAGGGGCGTTACACACCTGATTATGGTCCAGTGGGCGTTGTGTGAAAAATATCTGGAAAACACTGATTCAGACTATTACATGCCTTAAACAAGAAAACTAATGACTAGACAGCGTAGACCAGGGGTGGGCAAACTTTTGAGCTCGCGGGCCGCATTCGACATCTGAATCCATTCACGGGCTGCACTATATAAAATTGGGACTATACACCAAAACGCAGTATTGGTATTTGATTATATCATATAGTGATGACATGGAGATAATATATATGCTTATTCAATGCAAATCAAACATTACTTTGATGATATCGGACAAGCGTGAGAAACAGTGGCGAGATTTCATAGGCTGGTCGACCTCAATAACCAATTTGTCGGTTGTCCCGATTCTTAGAACAGGATTGAAATTTGGATCAGAGAGCAGCGATCTGTTCATAGATTTACCAATTCCACTTTTGGTACAGTTCCAGGACACACAATGCTGACAGCATTATTACCATGTTAGCTTCAAACACGCTTCTACTATGTGTAGACATAATATAAATACCCTAATTTTACGCATACAGAGAACGAATCTACGAAGACACGCGCGAATCGTTATTATAAGCACACCACTGAAATATTTAAAACTGAACTGGCGAATCTGAAATCACACTCGTGATCCGAATTATGTCACTGTCGTTTAGGATTTCTGTGATGTTTACCAGTTGAAACCTTTTAAACTGCGTGGGCTTTGAGATCGGGCTGTCGCGCCAGAAATTTAACATAAAAGTGATATAGGAAGTATGTACCCTAGAATCTTATTTAAATCGCGCAGATCGCGGAAAAAATTTCAGTTGATCCCAGCTTCGCGCCCCCTTCAGATGCTTTCACGACCCCCGAGGTAGGTGCGCCCCTCCGTTTTACAATCACTGTCAAAGGTTAATCAAGTCTCTGCATTAATTCGATTTTGGTACGCATTTTATCAATATTTCTTTAGACTCTCGCGGGCCGCACAGAACGGTGCCGAGGGCCGCATGCGGCCCGCGGGCCGTAGTTTTCCCACCCCTGGCGTAGACATATTTCCACACAGGATGTCACCCTAAATCAATATTCTGGTTTTACAGTTTTTTACGTAATATTTCCTTTTCAAGGACCTCATAAATATAGTTCGCGGACCCTAAGACGGTCACGCACCCCAGTTTATTAACGCTTGCACGAGGTGATGAAGACCGGTAGAAAGCAGACCCTTTACAACGAGCATACGATTTAATTCTAGTTACGTATGCTAAATTTAGTAACCTTGAATATTATATCGTTGGTATCTTCGAAATATTCGCTATAATACTCATGTCGATGACCTGACGAGCGACTGCCAGTTTCTCCCATCACTCTCTGTCCGATCTGATGCCGTGGAGACTAATCCCGCCGTTAAATCAATTTCATAATATGGTGTAAGGCCACACACTAATGCTATTCATGCCCTGGTATATCCCAACGCCCTGACGTATGTAGAATAAGCGTTTTTGCATATGTACCGCCCTTATTTAACACTGGGGATCTGACTTAAGAAAGGTGACGAAATCCATTCAACGGTGTTTTCTATTCATCCTGTATATTGTCCGAACCAGTATCTATATTTATTTAAAACATGTTCCAATTAATCTCTGCGCATGGTAAAAAAAAAAGAATAAAAAAAAATACAAATGAACAAACTATTCAGAACTACAGTTCCCAAATTCACGACATGACTAACTTCATATCTGATTGGCTCTGGCTCTTTATATGCCATATCTCATGTCCGTCCCCTGAAACGTTCTAGTATTCGTCTGTATTTACACAAGGGGAAACAGGAAGTCAAAAGAGTGATCTCGCATCCCTACAAGTAAACCTGGCTTGCTTCGTGGGTGTGTTCTGTCTTCAATTTCTAATGGAATATTATTACTATCCTTTCTATAGGTCGCGGTCGCGAGGCTGTTTTACCGATAATATTTCCTGTTTGGATGAAATGATCAAGGTAGCATGGTTTAGTGCGGCTCCGTCACAGTTTTTATCTGCAGGGCCGTAACTGCCCCACCCTAATCCTCCCCAATTGGAAGGAGGGCGAGCTCCAAGTTGGCCCAAAATTATTTCGTAAATTAGCACAAATTATTGAGTATTTTTTGGATATTTACAGAAATTTCTTCAAATTTTTTTTCGGGATTCGCGCGATTTATCGCCGCTATATGTCGTACTATTGATACGGATACCCCTTCCACTTAATAGAGATAAGCAATTCGGCACCAAGACGTTGACAATGACGTTTCGGCTAACATGCGACTCTGCGAAGTGTTCTGTCTAAAAGCTCGGCGGCGAGGAAACCCTAGTCCAAAATAACTGCCTCATGTTGGCTGAAACCGATAAATGTATGTCATGGAAATGTTGTAGTGGTTTCGTTGATAGCAGACAGTTTTATTTACGTCCTGCATAGAAACTAAAATTTTACAACTTCTATTGATACAAATGCAATGGTGTGACACTATATAATGCATACGTCCTACGTCATGATATCGATCATTGAACCACATTGTAGTTATTAGGGTTCAGAATAGAGGTCAAATCCTACACGTGGATATATGCATCTGCATGGTAATAAAAGACCGAGCTCTTATAATTTGTCCAGTTTTCTGGGCCTTCCTTTCGTCTATATGATATTTTTTCGAATATCTCGTAATAGTCGGCGTAAATTTTATTTCTTGCTATACCAAGTCAATGTATTACGCATATTTCATGCTGACAGATCGTTTAGGAGAAAAGTATGTATTAGAATCCCATGCTTACATACCCGTGCAATAGTGTGGTATTTGGATAGAGATCTTTTTCATTGCGTGACACAGTAAGATGATCAATCGCCTTTATCGTGGGTCAGGAACACGGCTGTACTATTGTCTTTCGTTTGTAAGTACAATACCCACGTATTGTATTCGTACTATTGTTCCACTAATATCATCCGCCTCAAGTTTTCGTTACAGTAAGGGTAACAAATATGTCTATTACATATATATAGGGTTACCATATTTTGGGATCTGAAAAAAGAGGCACTTTTCAAAATATACTGAAAGCTATAGTACCAGAAAAGAAAACTGGTGAATTTGAATTTTTTGGGTAATAGTACTGTGTCTTCGAAAAAAAAGTAATTTTTCCGACTCGACTCAACTCCCGAAATGCCCGTTTTTACCTTTTTCAGCTGTGTTAACTAGAAAACATAATTGAACATTTTTTTTTGATCTCGACTGCCGAAATATCCGTCTGACCATTTTTGTCGTTTATTGTCCTGTTAACTCGTTCGNTGCGTCACAGTACAGATTTTGATCGCATTTTACCGATTNCTCTAGAAAAAGAATTATCAGAAAAGAGGACGTTTAGGCGTTCCCAGAAGACGCTTTCAGTTTGTTGAAAGAAGAGAACAATCCTCTCACAAGAGGATGTATGGTAACCCATAGTATATATGATNTGTAGGCTAAATAACGAACTTGGTCTGTGTAGCTGTTTGATGCNGGTATGCATCCAAATGAATCGAAATCCTAACCGCATGGAATCGGTACCATATTGAAGCAAATTTGTGTATTCGCACTCATTTCATAGCAACGCTATAGTCTTCAGAAATCGAGATGACTTGCATTCATATACTCCGTTATCTGATAATAACCGCGTTACTGTATTTACAGAGCTATGTCTCTCTGTCAAATATATATAAGTCATAACCTAATGATACTGTAGGATGAACTCAAATTGAAATTAAAAATTGTAGGAATGGGGAGATACTTGAATGCTTCGGATTCCATTAAACTCGCAATTTTCTTTAAAGTTCCGCAGTTGACCACGCACTCGGCCTATCATGGAACGAACTCATTTGCAGGGTCACGTTGCGATAATGAACCTTCAAACTATACCGAACAGGAACTGGAACCACCATCATAAATACCTGAGACTTTAGAAAGACCTATTTTTAGTATTTAAATTCCCGGGCCCTTTCTATTTACGGGGCATGGGGGACGTTTTGAATTCATTTACCAAGTAGTTTTGCATCGGAAGCTTTTCAAAGAAGTACCTCTACTCATTAGTTCCACGAAATACANTGCTGGGGGTAAAGATACAANTTCTTTCGCTGAAAGCGGANCCTTTGATTGTACTGCATTCTACATACCGTCACGTCTTGTTCTGACTACTGCATACCACATACCGTCACGTCTTGTTCTGACTTGTGTCATACCATGCAAATGATAACATAACTTTATACTGAAGGAAGACAATACAGACTGTTCGAGGTCACCACCCTCATTCACGACGATTACGATTGTTACAGCGGGANAATGGATGTATGGGATTACAACATCTAGTACCGGGATCGCCTACTTGAAACCTGTCACGGGCCACATTTTAAAGTTCGTAAAGCCCGCGAGCCGCATGACTTCGATATCGATANAAAATATGGCACACAGTTTAACAAACACGTGTTTAAAACTTTACGTTGGTACAACGCTGTGCTCTCTTACATGGGCGACGGGCATAGTAACGACAGAAGAAATACTTTATTTTTAAAGAAATACAAGTACAACAAAAACAACATGATCGTCAATGTCATGCTTTTTGAAGTACGAACTGTTGACGATACCCGACAACACTTTTCAGTGACTAAAGAATCCANATAGGGGTTAGCTAGACACGTTACTTGCTGGAAAGGCTTGATCTTGACGGAAATCCCGATTCGTTTTCTAGGGGTCCCNGTCGTGACAGTGTCTGATACGTCATTCCAATATGCACAATGTACAATGTANAATATTGTACATTCATAGCAGTTGATNCGTCCTCCATGGAATGCTATTACCATTGTGAAAGCTGTATCAGCTAGTTAGGAATAGTGCTGCTGGACCCAGGAGAATAGCGTATTTTGAACAANAACAACAATATTTAAAAACTGAAATCAAGTTCAGCATTTCAAAATGCCTTACTAAGCGTTCTGCNGAAATATCAAATCATGTCGCGGGCCGCGAACTATGAGCGTGGTGGCCACATGCGGCCCGCGTGTTTGTTGACCCCTGATCTAGCACTACTCACGAATACGAGAATGACATCGCAATAGGTAGAGACAACTAGTTAAAACACCTTTTTCCTCGTACACGCTCCGCAACCTTTGAAACTACTGCTTAGTGTTCGAGTAAAACTCTTAAAATGACTGTTGTTGCTACCATGTGCATCGGGAATTGTGTATTCTAGACATGTAGCGTATAGACCAGGGGCGGGCAACTTCTCCAGTCGACGGGCCGGATATAGGAAAATTAGGTACTCGGTGGGCCGGATTGCTGAATTGATACATTATTCGCCCATTTATCCACATATACAAGGAGTAAATCGTATTTAACGTATGTATTCCAACGACAGCAATGTAACTTCGAAGCCATTTCTCGTCAATAATAACGAAGACAATGTGGACTTCAGAACAGTATTTGTCATACTGGCACCACCATGTCTGCTTCTCTCTGATCAATGAACACACTGTGCAATTCTTAGTGAAGATTTCAAGGCGTTTGATAAGCCCGGTACCCAAAATTTACCAAGATATCAATTCATTAGGGTTTAGTAGGTGACAAGATAGCGTGGTTGTCCAACTGCGTGGCCTATTTTATCTCGATATTGAATTCATGCGGCCCGCGAACTCGGAATTTGAAAGTGGCCTGCGACCCGTTTTTGAGTTGGAGACCCCTGGCATAAGCGGTGTCTTACAAAAGGCTAGAAGTGTGCCGCACTACAATAAGAAACATTGGCGTGGTGTAAATGACCATTGTAGTCAAATGCAAGTCTTCTCGCTTCGACGAACTTACGCGTAAGCTCCACCCTCGCCCGCTGCGCATGCGCATACATGTATATAATAACATACAGTCACTAAAATTTGATGTATGTAAGCAAGTAGTGGGGAATCTCGGAATACTGGAGCCGCGGGCCACATTATCAAGACGGAAAACTGTCCGTATGTTGCCCGCCCCTGGTGTAGCTTACTGCATGGTTGCACCGGTGCCCATCGCGGTTTCCCATAATGTATTAAGCACAATGTTCCCCAACTATTAATTTAATCGGACATATCCGTTGCAATTATAGGTCAACCGAATATTATGGAATTGGCCGATATTTGAAACGTTACTGATTATCGAAATCAGCCTATGAAGGCCGATGTCGGGGCCGATGTTTCATATTAAAAATGGAAATTAACTGTTCCGTGTTCTTAATCTCAAGAAATCGACGACGCGGGCGATACGTGACACATTTACACTTGCAATACACGTTTAACTTTAGTGACCTTACAAAGAACCTTTTCTTAATCCGGCATTATAATCTACCTTTACGAGACAGATCTGCAATACTGTAACACGATTTGCTTTTTAAGGTTAGCCTTAATTTGAATGAGTGTGCGTAATTCAGCAATGATTCTTTTTAATTTCAGTTTGCTCGTTTGTTGATCGGCTTTCAAAGGCATACACAAGTGCCAATAGCCTCATATATAATATCATTTGAGAAAATATTTCTCCGCTCCATCCATATTAATATCAGTGTATGTTATCGGTTATCGGCCTTGCGAGTGTGTTGATAATCGTTGTCGGTGTCGGCCTGTAAAATTAAATTCGATAATGGTCGGCCGCTAATCACAATACGGCCGGGGTTGGAGTTTTTACACGATTTCCATGTCATTTTCATTACATTACACAGTTACAGTGGAAAGTCTACAATTCAATTACAAGTACTTGATCTGAGAC